>VDFB02281492.1:680623210-680701738 GCA_007258455.2 Sequoia sempervirens
GTTCATAAAGATGACATCCATGTGGATGATGACATTATCAAAACTGATATCAATAAGGATGATGATGATGATATGACCAATCCTTACAATGTCAAATCTGGAATGAATGATATAGACAAAGAGTTAGATGAAGAAGAAGATCAATGACATTGAAATGTATAAGTTATGTGATTATATTATTTATTTGATATTAATTTCTTGATAGAATTATATTTGACTTATGTGGTTACATAATTAATTCATGATGTTTTTAATTTTTATGCCATTACATAATTAATTTAATGATGTACTTTTTAATGTTTGAAAGGTCAAAAAACTAAAACATTTCAATAGTGATGTTAACAATCTTGAAATTAGTGTGTTTTATATTTCATGTGATCATAAAAGATTAAAAAGTCAGTTGTAGAGGTGGTTGTTCAGTGGTTGATGTGTATGTTGGTTATTTTTACAGCGTAACTAGGTTTTTCTTCTAATATACCTATGGAATTGCCAATTCCAATTGAGGGTAGCTCGAAGGACCTAGACCAACTGACGAGGACTTTAAAATCCTCGTACACTTCGGGCTCTGCAAGACCTGGGAGGGTGATCCCTTAATGTGTTTACAACCTCTGGACCATTATTATAAATAACATTAACAATAACAAATGATCTCACTTAATAGCTCAACACGATAAGATAATATCAACTAAAATTGGTTGTTCATAGACAATATCAACTATCTAGAGCATGAGATAACTAAACACAATCCATTATATAATATAGTCAATGATTTGCAATTTGTAGCAAGCTCTAGGAAAAAACAAACAAATACTGAACTACACAAATAATTACAACTTAGATTAGTGCCATATATCCATTACAGGAGTCAAATTCATAAGCATCTAGAGGTTTATAACAGATTTAATACATCACATATAAGATCCCTGACAATATTGCATTACAATTTCATCAGTGTGCATTCTAACCCAGGACTACTTATCAAATCCTTACACAACACATATCTACCTATAATCCCATTCAAGTATTTTGATAAATTCCTTGAATTAAAGCTAAAATAGAATCATACATACCACAACAGTGAGATGGATAAAACAACCCTTAGTTATATCATTGAAAGTTCATATATGCATGTACAAGGGAGAGACATGAGCTGAAATTTTCATTTCAACTCAAATGCTAGTACTGTTTACAACATTAAATCTCTATGAACTCAAAACCTGTTACATAATGACTCAAAACCTAAATTGCATTTCTCTAAAACAATCAGACTTTACAATTCTCTTAGTAACTTTACCTAGACTCGACAAAAATTATCTAACTTGATAACCCGTACTTCTGGCCTTGAAATACTTCTTATAGAAAATGATGGAGCAAACAAGCACTGGGCCAAAAAGTACACCTATCACCAGTCAATTGGAGCACCTGGTGATATTCCAAAATTTGTTACAACAACCACCACCTTGAAAAATATTCTTGTTCAAAAATAATTACAACACTCATCTTGGAGCATGTTCTTGTTCATCATGTCGGTGGAGGAAGGTTGATGCAATAACAAAACACCAAGTGAAACCCATGCCAAGAAAGTCATCCATAGAAAACTGGAAATGCTATAACCACAACATCTAATTTTCCACCTGTTGGTAGCCCACTCTTTTTAGTCATCATCATTAAAATACTTAGCCATCCACCTTAGGTATTCTTCGTCAGTTGGCCAGTCAAAATTAATCACCTCTTTTACCTTTGTACTACAAGGAAAATACTTTACCGCTACGTGATTAGCATCTCTTTCAAAAGATTCCAAAAATAAGCCGGTACCAATAATCTTATCCATACAATTTACCAACAAATCATCATCTGAGTCATCACAAATTATTTTAATTTGATTATTGATGACTTGACTTGCTTGATCCTTCCATTGTTGGAGTGTTTTGATTCCCCCTTGCTCACCAGTTATATCAGGTAACAATGTGTTACACCAATCATTGAAGTTTTTTACCAATTCCCTAATCTTCCTACTTAGATCATCTGGTAAGGTCTGAAAACCTTGCAATGATTTAACTAATATATAAGTAGGCTTCAATGATTGGGGCCTCTTATTTATATCAAACCTTGAGGCTTTATTCATAACATCTAGATTATTTTCCCTAGGGATCCAATTTTGAATTATTGGAATCACTATCCCCTAATCCCTATCAATATAATTTATTGCTTCAAATAGAAAAGAATACAAAAAATGTATAGAGGGTAGTTTATTCTCCACCTTTTCATTTAAATGATCCAAAACAAGAGTAACAATTTCTTTTTTTTTTTAAAGAAAACCCTCCTCTTTTACCCTTAGTGATGTCTGTAATTGATCAATTTTCTGCATGAGCTACCTCTTTGTTGGATCAACAGAGCACTCTGTTTCTTCATCAACTTATTCTAGAGGAGGGGTAAGAGAAGGATTTTGAATGGGAGACCCTGGTGTAGAAACATTTGGAGTAGCAGGAGGCATTGACCCTGATGTGGGAGGTGATGTGTTGGTTTTTGGAGCATTGGATGTTTCCCCAATATGTATATTTAAACCTTTCTACTTTAGTTTGCAGATCAACATTCCTCTGTTGCATTTTAATATATTCTTTAATTAAAATGTTATACTTTTCCATTAGGCTCTTTCTTTCAGCCTCCTCCCTTTCAGTAGTCTTTTGGGCCAACTTGGCCACATTCACAGTTAAACTAGTGGATTCGGTTGTTGTAGTCTCTAAAGCCCTTTTTATTATTAATCCTCCTTTGAAATTTGGATTAATATTAGCAATGTCTGACTTTCTTCCTTGTGGAGCCAATGCCCAAATTGCCAAGGTCTCATATTCTTCACTGAAGGAAAAGTTTTGTAATGTTTCCTTAACTTCTTCAAAATCCTGAAAAGGATTCTTGGACTTCATAATGGCATTGAAAGCCACTGCATCTGTGATGTCCCATTCAAGAAAAATCAAAACACTAGCTTGATTCACTAATTGTCTTCCTTCTTCAAGAGTGATGTTTTTCAACTCTTCCATTAGTTCAGCTTGCACTTCTTCATCATTCTCCTGATCTAACCTGTCAGGCCTTAGTTCTCTTCTCTCCTTGCATTTATTTTGATATTCCTCAAATTTCATCCTTCATGCCAATTACAAGAATATAGGAGTCTTTACAAATGCATTGTCATCTAAGAACTCCTTGCAAGCCTCCATTCTTGCATCCTACACACTCTTACCCTTCATATCCAAATCAGATAGAACCAATTCAGCTAACCTAGGAGGGGATGACATACCAACCTACATTTCTTGATCAGTAACAATAATTTCGTCTGTGAGATCCTCAGGTAGGTGATCAGTTCTTTGCCTCTTAGGGCTTGGCTCAGGTGGTGGTGATGGGGGACTACACTTTGGTGAAGATGTTCATTCAATGATTTTGACAACCCAGGTACTTTGAATTTTGGGCCTGGTCATGAAGGCACCTTCATTATTTTCTTCCCTTTTCTATCTACTTCTTCCTCATCACTACCAGTATCCCCTTTCCTCCTATAGATGGGCCACCTTTCTATAGGCTGACATACTGACCTTGTTTTAATTGGCATATCACTCTGTCCTTGCATATCAAGACTTAGCCTTAAATTTATCTTTTTGGTTGTCAAGGTATCTGTTATCTCCTTTAAATTATTCATTAAAAAATAAATTCTCTTGTGGTATGGAGTGAATTCCATCAATGGATCATATGTCGAATTCATTTCATGCACAATATCTAGTAGCTTACTAAAAGCTATCCACTTTTCCTTGTTCAATTCCTGTCTATTTAAATCAAATTCATTCATGATCAGGTCCTCAGGGAAATTGAACTTATGTGCAAATTTGCCACCTTTTATTCTTTGTCTGAAAAGAGCAAAGAAACCTTTAGGATCATGTTGTTGCCTTGGACCAAATCTCAAATGGTAATCAACAAAGAATTTGTCAAAATGTGTCTAGCCCCCCTTTGAAAATGTAAAGTCAGACACTACTGTATAATCAGGGAATAATGTTCCCTTCCCCTTTCTAGTTAGGTTATCTTCATGAATACACCCCATCTGCCACATAAATTCTACAAACCCTAGTCTTGGTGGCACATTATATGGTAGTATGTAAGGGGTTCCTTGAAATCCATATATTCTTAGGATAGTGCTGACTGGATATGGGATAATGTCACCCTAGTTATCTAAAACCCTCAATTATGGTTTCCCCTCCTTCAGCCTAAGGAAATCATGCACTTCCTGAGGGATCCTAGGTACATTTACCATCAATCTAGCCCTCAATCTTGCAGCAAAACAATTATCAAATTGCACATTACTAGTGCTTTCCTTATTACAGGAAAAATCTGCAGCCCATATCTATACTAGCAATCTTTTCAGCAAAGAAATCAACATTCCTAATCAAGAACATATGCATCAACATGGAATACCAAAAGAATTTACTACCAGTATCACCATTCGGCAGCTTCAACAGTCCTTCATATATCCTCTCCACCAAAAAAGAAGCAAAGTCATATGTTACAGAGAAGTTAGGGTGTTGTATTTGCACCCCCATGAACATGTATGCAATTGGCATTACTACACCAGGGCTGAAACCCAAAATATGACATAGTGAATAAAAAGTAGCCAGGAAAGGCTTTCCAAAACAATTCAATATGAAGGGTTCTTGGTCACTAGGGCTAATGTGAAATTGTGAACCCCCTGCCTTAACCAGATGAGGTGGAAGTAGCTTAACCCTAAAAAGAGATTTTGATTTTGTATACTCCTACTTCATTTCTTCAAGATTAATAGGAACCAAGCCATCACTTGGCTCATTAAAATCAATAGTCTATTGGATAACATCTCTATTAATTTCTAATAGAACCCCTCCATCATTATCTCTGATTACCCGTGTGATAGGGTAATATCTTTTGGCCACTACTCTAAGTAAGTCCACATCAGGGAACACATTTAGAATAGCCAGCTTTCCCATATCTTACATCCATCCATTTGAAAAAGGATGAGGAAAATTCCTATGTTCATACCATAATCTGAACATTTCTAAGCCTGTGAGTGGAACCCTAGCATCAGCAATGTTGGAATTATTACACACCAACCCATCCCCTAGGATTTTCACTCACATCAACACCAAACCTTTCCTTCTCTCATTTGTTGATAATGGAAATTGATCTAGGAAATCATCGTACAAGTTTCTTTTCAAATACTCAATGTGGCCAGAGTGTTGCTTGGTTGGTGCCATTTTAGACAAACTAGGGCCTCACTACAATGTTACACTTCAAGTGGCTATGACTAAGAAGAGATAGGAAATTATAGAGTAAAAATATCGTAATTCCTCAAAATTTATGATTAAATAATAGCCCTAACAAAAGATTTTAATGAACTCAGTGAAAAGCATAGCAGACCCCCCCTTTCCCAAATTTAGGTGCAGAATGACTGGGAAACAGAGAAAATTAACTCATAGATTTTTTAGCACAAACTCCAATTTCTGGCTACAGCTGCTCACAATTTCACCTTTGGCTCTGAAACTATTTTCATGAAATACTTGGATGCTTTGTGATACAAATGAGATGAGTAAATTGATTTTATGTCGATCATATCCTGCTAGTAGATTTCTCATCCTCCATTAAAGCCCACTCGCAGGCTGCACAAAGGGCTCCAACCATAATTTGATACATATTTAAATTTGAGTTGTTGATCCTTCAGTTTGATCAAATCATCGATGACCATCTTCAAAATAGGCTGACATAATCACCAACACAGTAATAAAGGGGCCAACTATGTCATATGATGTGAAGGAATGCCACGTGGCAGTTGCCCACTATATCGCAATCCTTTGATTTACCATCGTGGGATGGCGAGCACCGTCGATCTTTTTACCATAAATCATGCTCCTTCAAAAATGGTCATCATCCTTTCCTTTAATTGTCAAGCAACTTTTCCCTTAAAATCATAACATCTGCATTGAAATAAAACACGTACATCTTACAAGTGCATTAGTAATCCACCCCGTAATACATTTAAAACTGGTGAACACTTTCTTCACTCCTTAGGCTTCATTGGATGAGACACGTGGCAAGCACCCACAACATTGTGATCCCAAAATTTCTAATCGCGAGATGGTGGGCACCATCAATCTTGAAGAGACAACTCATCAATGGTCATGCAGATTTCATCCTTTAGGAAGGGCACGTGATACTTGCCCACGATATCGCGATCCCTGTATTCCCTGATTGCGGGATAGCAGGCGTCATTGATCTTGTTCCTTTAACACAATCGCCAGCCATGTCGTTAACCTTCGAACAACTATTCCAGTGATATTATAACATATCTGTCAATTTAGAACATGTGCATATGGAGAACGCTTTAGTAATCCGCCCCTTAATACATTTAAATTCGGCTAGTGTTTCCTTTACTCTTTAGGCTTCATCAGATGAGACACATGGCACCCTGCCCATGATTTTGCAATCAACCCAAGCACCATCATAGGATGGTAGGGAACTGCTCGGATCAAATGGTAGTTGGTCAACAATAGCTCAAATTTGATCCCTCGGATAGGACACATGGCACCGGCCAGTGATTACGCGATCCTTCAATTCCTAATCATAGGATGGCGGGCACCATTGATATCTACAAGAAATAGATCAATGGCAACACTAAATCAACCCTTGCAAAATAAAACATTCATTAAAAGGAAAAGTGGGCATTGCTAGGCGGACGAAAAAATAAAAAAAATATATTTATAGAAGAAAAATAAAATAAATTTACAATTTGTTTTATAACTTCACTTTTAACTTCAAATGTATGTTCACTCATTAAGTTGTATTTTTTTTACAATCACATTTTTATTTTAGATGTTTGTTTATAAAATATAAAGATGCATTAAAAATATATTAGAAATATTTTTCTTTATATTATATTGCATTCATAACATTAAATTAACATAGAATAATTTCACAATATCACTTAACCAATCAATAAAAATTTAATCATTACTATGCAACATTATTCTCACATCAAGCTAACAAATAAATATTGAAAACAAATTTATCTTTTTATATTATAACATTCATAACTTAAACCTTTTATACACAATATCAACTTAATTATAAAAAACACATAAAATTATTTATAAGCAACTTAAATTTTTTAACAATTTAATAAAATATAATTTAATATAATTAAGAAAAATTAAATAAGAATTATAGATAAATTTATGAAATATTGATTTACTTATCATGAAAAAATCAATGTTAAATTTACTTATTATAGATAAATTTACTTACCAATCTATTTTAACCATCAAGAAAAAATTAATCATTAGTGATTGCAACATTATTGGCACATCTTTTAAACTGAAAAATAAACATTCATAACTGAAACCTTTTTATACACAATGTCAAGTTAACTATAAATTGTATAGAGTTTAGAATTGCTATATCTCTTATATATCAACATAGGTAAATTTGAAAATATTTTAAATTATATAATTTCAAAAAAAAATTGAATGAATTTATAGAAGATTATTTTTATTAAAGTGATAGAATCTAATCCCAATACTAACATTAATTATAAGTCTAACCATAACCCCAACCCTAAAACTAACACTAATTAACTTCAAGCCTAACTCTAATTTTATATCCAACCCTAAACATAACTATGATTCTAAAACTAACATTAATGAAACCCTAATTGAACCATAACCCTAACCCTAATACTAACCCTTGCCCCAATTGAACCCTAACACTAACCCCAAGCTCTATCATAGAACCTTAATCTTTACCCCAACCCCAGCCTAATCCTAATTGATCCTATACCTAATTTTAATTAAAGTCTAACCCTATTTGAAACTTAAACTTAATTGAACTCATGTTTAGGGTTAGGGTTCAATTAAGGTTAGGGTTGAATTATGGTTATGATTAGGGTCAAAATTCAAATAGGATTATGGTTGGAGTTTAATTAAGGTTGCTATTCACTTAGGGTTAAGGTTCAATTAGTATTCAATTTGGGTTAGGGATCAATGAGGATTATAATTCAATAAGGGTTTAATTAATGTTAGGGTTAAGGTTATTCTTAAATTAGGGCTAGGTTGGAGTTAGGGTTCAATTAAGGTAAGGGTTATTGTCTATTTTAGGGTTAGGGTTCAATTAGAGTTCTCTAGGGTTTTGATACAATCAGGGTTAGGTTTCAACAATACCTAGGGTTATGATTATAGTTCAATTAGTGTTAGAGTTAGGGTTATAATATGAGTTCAATCACGTTAGGGTCAAGGTTTAATTAGTGTTAGAGTTAGGGTTGCAATAATAAAATTTTCCATAATGATGTGGAAAGGCATTCAATTGGATTCATATACAAATGCACAAATAAGAACTAGTAATTAAGAATTCTCTAGATCTAAAGTTATAACAACAAATACAATCCTTAGCTTAATCATTTTTTCTTTGTTAGGGTTGGGATAAGAATTTAACGGGGCCAACCGAGACTTAGGAAATAAAACCCTGCGGAGGAAATAAATTATTAAAATCAAAGTTGGGTTTTAATTTTAATCCGATGATGTAAACCTAAGCCATTAACTCCAGTGGTCATGTCGCCGATAGCTTAGCCAAATCCTTTCATTAAATACTAACCGTGCAATGTGTAGGTTTTCCAAATTCGAAGATATGGGAGAAGATCTCGATTGTACCCCACCAACTTGCAGACCTAAGGTGTCGCCCTGTTATTTGGTATGAGGTCAGCAAAAGGAAAATGTATGTGTTGTATGGAATGTGGGGCCCAATCTCCACTATTGAGCTCATAACCCATGGTTTTAGATTGACAACCAAGATCAAAAGCTAATGTAAATCTTTGTTGTTCCCTGCTAGCTCGTAGGAGGAAGATGAAGGTTGGTGAAGCATTAATGAATTATTCCTTACTTTTGTAGTCATGTCGATCTAATCTGTGTGAAGATGTTGTTATTGGAAATCATGAAAGGTGATCTTTGGATTCTCATCCAGCTCTAGTTAAACAGTTATAGTACATACACCGCCAAATTGCCATGTTTGCACATGCATATTTACTAAGCATTGATGAAGGTTGCCATTACCTTGCACAATAAATACAAGAGGAATTAACTGCTAATAGTGTCATTCTTGTAGAAGTTAGAGCAATTTGTGGGATGAGTATAATCAAGTTTGAGTGCTTGTCTGAGAAGAGAAAATGAGTAATTCAGTAAGAAGGTCTATTCGTTTGAGCTCACAAAAGCTCGGTCCTACTATTTAGGAAGGTGCTTTGGTTGAGCAGCAACGTCCTGGAATTGCAACCATCTACTACTTTGGTTGTAGTAGAAGGTTGCAATTGTAGGAAATTGCTGCTCAACTAGTAGATGACAAAGGAAAGCAGTCGGTGTGCTCTGGATTTAGCCAACACTCACCCATTGACCTTATGAGCAACACTTCTGATGATGTAACTGAGACCAACTCAGACTACTGTCAGTATTTAATTCGCTTCAATCACGGTCTACCCTATGATGAGGAAATGATATTTGTGAGCACATCAACTGTTAAAACCCAAAGCAGATGGACTACAACCGTATTGGGCAAGGACAAGAAAGAAGAGGAGGCTGAGGGTCTACCGTATTGGGAAACAACTAGAAGCGGGCGTGTATACCAGGGTTTGAGTGTTGGTAAGGGTAGGGTGGCAGTTAAATAAGAAGTTGTTGTGGTGCCTTCATGGAAATTTGGTTGCCTAGTTTTTTTGCGTGGATAGTGACAAGGGGATTTTTATGACAATTTGTGTTCCCTATTCTTTTACGCTATCCTAGTTCATGCACTATATATGTTTTTCAGATTCAACATGTGGGAAGTTTTGTAATGAAATTCAAATTCAATGGAGATTTTGTTCAAATGAAAATTTGTGGTGAAATTACATTTGAGCCCGAAGCTTGTTGCTCTCTTGTCATATAAAAGGGAATTCAGGGTTCATTTGTAGGGAGAGAATTGATGAAAGCTCTAGCTAGGTTTTGAGTTGAATATATGGGTAGAAAGATATCTATCCTCTGATGAGGATGTGATATCTATGGTGCCATTGGCTGTTAAAACCCCAATCAGACAGAATAGAATAGATAGCTTGTTTTGAGTTTTGGATGAATATATGCAAATTATCTTAAATTGTATGCAAATATGACTTATAAGCATGAATAAACGTATAATTATAATATATTTTCTCTCCTTATGTGGATTTGAGTGAATTTTGAATGAAATGTTAATGAAGTTCTCATTCTTCTTTTGAGAATTTGTTCAATTGTGTGTCTATGTTTTTGCTTTGATTCAAGAAAATCAATTAAATGCTTAAATGGAGTCATAAGTTCACAATTATTTATAAAGGATTTGATAATTAGTAATATATCAGAGAATTGAGCTCCATAATGCAAGGTATTATATGAGTAGTCTATTCTATTAAATTCTTGGGTCATTTCTGCTAACAGTAAATGGGTAACTAAATATTTAACTGACGAAGAATAAAAGAATAATATGTAAATGGGTCACTCACTCACTCCCTCTATCTCTCTCCCCTTAACCCTAAACCCTTAACCCTTAAACTCTAAACCCTTAATATTAGGTGTGTATTAAAACATTCTAAAAGTATAAATTTTTGGAGTTCTATTAGGAATTGAATGATAAATGACGATGAATGGGAAAATCTAAGGCACTTTAATATTTTCAACTAAAAAGTTAAGAGTTCAATTAGGATGAGTGTTCACTTAGGGTTAGGTTTAGGGTTCAATTAATGTTCAATTTGGGTTAGGATTGAGGATGAGGTTGGGGTTTAATTAAGTTTATGAATTCAATAAGAGTTCAAATAGGGTCAAGGTTAAGATTAGGGTTGGGGTTAAGGTTCAATTAGGATAAGAATTAGTGTTAGGGTTAGGATTAGAGTTCAACTATAGTTCAAAGTTAGGGTTATGGTACAATTAGGACTACTTTCAATAAGTGTTCCCTTAGGGTTATGATTAGAGTTATGAATCTACAATTAGGGTTCAATTAATGTTCACTTAGGGTTTCTTTCTTGGGAGAATTTTATTGTATGGTAAGTGTATTTTATAAAATTAATATGTCAAGAATTAGTTTTAGATAGTACTACATGTGATTTTTCATATGGTATTAAATTGTAGATTAAAATTGATAATAGATTTCCTTCCTTCTTTTGCATTGTAAGCTACCATAATATATGGCCTTAAAATCCTATTCATATTTTGAGCTTTTCTAAACTATACAACATGACATCCAACAAAAAAAATTGTTATGCATTTTTTCCAAGCACAAATCCTTAGAATTCTTAATGTGTTACTTAGGTTAATTGTTTATTGCAATAAAAAAATACACACTAACATATATATTATGGATTCGAGGGAAAATATTAAAATATTTATATATATAGAAAAATTTAAATGCAAGGGATTCAAGTACATACCTTTTCTTTTGTTAATGTTTATGAAGATACAAATGTTGATGAAGTGCCAAATTTGATGACATGAAATAAAAAACTGGAATATCTTTGCTCTATGTGGCACTTGAAATTTTCTACAAAATTATAACTAACTCTACATCAAATTTGTGACTTTGGACTTATTTTTCATCAATAAATATGAGCTTTCACACATGCCTCCTAATCTAGCATACAATATGTACTTAAATGCTCAAAATAGTTGGGAGTAGTGTTGAGATTGGTGGATCTTTGGGAAGGTCCAATGCTTCACCTTTGTATCTCTCCCTATAGATAGAGGTAGAGATGAATATAGAATGAGAGAGGCAAAGGGATAAAATAGATAGAGATATAGAGAGAGATGAGGAGAAATAAATATATAGAGAGATAGGGAGATAGAGAGGGATATATATAGAGAGAGAGATATGGCAAGATAGAGATATAAGGAGATATAGAGAGGGGGAGAGAGAGAGAGATAAGTGAGAAAGATATTAATATTTTTTTGAAAAATATGTATTTTAACCATTTTCCCATATATTTAGTATTAAGATTTTTACATCTTTTAACAATTCAATATATAATACAAATAAAATATAGTTAATAATTTAATTAACTAGCATACCTATATTAATTAATAATATATGTAAAACATGCCGAGAGTTATCTTTATCAAGATGCATATTGACTTGAACAAATGCTTATATTTTCATGAATATGAATTTGGAAAGCAATCAATTTGATTTCATTATTGTTTGTGTCATTGTTTATCTCAATTCCCATACATAAGGGTATACATTGAAATTTGAAATCATACCAACTAGTTTATAACAACAATCAACTAAGAAAAATAAATTTAAAAGCATAAATGTTCATCAATCATTAGATTTAGTATTGGCAGCATCAAAGAAGTATATCATGACAGAATGGCATTAACTAACTTAGATATATCTGTTGAAAATGACCTTTTGTATAATGTGTGAAAAGTTAACATCATCTTTTTTTTCATTCTTCAAAATATTCAATTCTTTTGTTGTTACACCCATAATTTCTTGTACCACTTCTTCAAAAGTTGTAATCCAAGTGAATGAAGTATGGTCTTCCACTTTGCATTGAAGTATATATTTATAATCACATTCAAGGAAAGTTTTATCACATCTTCCACAATACCACTGACCATTTTCATTAATGTTTACCTTCTTTTTGCAGTGCCTATCTCAAATTTTTGAGCATGGTGTATAAAAAAAAATTTCTACCTTAATGAAATATAAGGTAGCTTTTATCACTATCCAATAAGGTTTACCAGAGTTGGCAAGGTCTTGATCCTGTATTTGTGAGATACTAGGGTTAGGAATAAATAGGGTTAGGGTTGGGGTTCAATTACGGCTAGAGTTTAATTAAGGTTAGATTTCAATCAGGGCTAGAGTTTAATTAGGGTTAGGGTTCAATTAGGGTTAGGGTTAAGGTTATGGTTTGGGCTTAATTAGGATTAAGGTTGAATTAGGATAAGTGTTCACTTAGGGTTATTGTTAGGCTTAAGATTGGGCTTAAGATTTACTTATATAGTATTTTGGATAATAGAAACAATTTTGATTGATTTAATATTTTCTAAATTTATTATTGAATTTAAATCTTATAATTTATTCTCTAAATTCATTATAGAAACAATGTATGATAATTTATTCTATTGATTTTGAGGGTGAAAGTGTGGCTACATAGGGTTTCTATACATAGTATTTGTAGGAGAATGGTATCTGTATTTTAAATTATTCTAAACCTTGTTTCTATGTAGTAGTTTTTAAATTCATTTTGTTGTTATACTCTATAATTGGTAATTCATATATTTTACGTTCTCTATACATGATATTTAGAAAGATTGGGGACACTAATAGAACCTTCATTTATTTTTTTAAAAAGACTAAGAAATGTATGAAAATTTGACAACATGAAAACCATGAAAATAAAAGTGAAAATAAAAATTTAACATAGTAAAAATGGCCAATCATGTGCCAAAAATGAAAAGAATCATTTTTTGTTACTCTAATATTTCAACCACATACTAAATTACCAAGTGCATTTTATAAATGTATTATGCAAGGAGCACAATATTTGGAATCAATGTGAATGATTCTCATCGAGAAATTAGACAAGCTTTGAGATTGAAGGACCCAAGCTCTTTGTAGGTTTTCAATGAAGATTTAATTAGCCACTAATAGGAACAATAAGAAAATAGATAAATGTGAAAATAAATCCTAATCTCTAAGAGTGTTGTGCTAAAAATTACATACACATCTCATAAATTTCAATAGAGACATGAGACACATTTATAGAAATAAAGGAAAGAAATAACTATTTAGATAGTTATTAATCTACAAAAGATTAGGACCTACGTACTTCAAGAGATTAATAAAAATAAGTTTTTATTTATAATTTTTAAATTTGATAATTTTGAAATTATCACAGATGTAAAGTAAAGATAAAATATTTTTCAACAAAACAAATAAAAATGGCAAACAAATAATGTGGTTAATTAAGATTAACATGATATTGCAAAAAATATAATAAATAAAAGAATATGCATAATTTTACATAAGCCATCAAAAGTCTAAATATACCTATCTTTATAAAAAAAATAAAAATCTTTAAAATGACTAAAAATTATTAAAACTTATTAAGCTCCATGAAAAAACACTACCTTCCATATAAAGAGTATACAACATGATACTTATAGAAAACAAATTATGTAGGATACCAAAACATTGTTAAAAAGATAAGATAAGATACAATTATATATGAAATTAATCATATTAATTTCATAGTTAAAAAGATAATTCTATGGATTTTTAAATATACATATATAATAATATTTAAATATTTATTTTAAAAAAATATATTATATTTTATAAACATATACATTAAATTTTTTAATATTTAAGTTATACTAAAATCTAAGATGTTCAATATTCATTATTATTTTTAAATTATAATACCGATTAAAGATATATAATTATATTTATAAGATTTAAAATCAATAATGAACTTAGAAAATATTAAATAAATGAAAATTGTATCTATTATCCAAAATACTATATAAGTAAATTATAAACTATTATAATATAATATTTAAATTTTATATTTCAAATGTTAAATAATTCTAATGCTAAATTTTGATAATTATAAACTTACCTTTTAATGATGTTAGTAAGTGTTGACATGTGTCTTGGCACAACAACATGCAAACAAAATATTGCTACTCTGCTTCTCTTCAAAGTGAAAGACAACACATGGATGCCTTAGCTTCGAAGGAAAATTTCATGTGGATGGGAAACTCCTAGTCACCAGGACGATGACCGATGTCCTACTGACATGTGTTTGCATGTGAACTCCACTCGCTGTGACGTCCCTAAGGTCTTGCCGATAGGCAACACAGATGTCTACTGAACAAAATGCACTGGTAGTCAGCAAGACATTTGCAAGGTCTTGTCGACTTTCTTCTTAGAGGAAAATTATGACCAACTGGATTGAGGAATGTCTTCCAATTGAGCTCCCCATTGCAAACATCACCATGTGTGTGATTTAATCTTGCAAATTTGATCAAAGGACAGTTGATGAATAGTCACACAAATTTGATCCCCAGATGGGACACATGTCACCTGCCCATGATATTGCCATCCTACAATTCCCGATCACGGGATGGAGGGAAACCATTGATCTTGAAGGAATTTTGATCGATGATGCGCAAATTTCATCCTTCTAAAAAAAAAATATTCATTAAAGGGAAAGGGGACCTTGCTAGGCGGATGGAAAATTTCCTCGGGCCCTACCTTATATAGTCCACATGGTAGTCGCCCATGATTTCACAATCAACCAAAGCACCATCGCGTGATGGCTAGGAATCGCTTAGATCAAAGGATAGTTGATGAACAGTCACACAAATTTGATCCACAGAAGGGAAACGTGTCACCTGCCTGCGATATCGCCATCCTACAATTCCCGATCATGGGATGGCGGGCAATCGTTGATCTTGAAGGAATTTTGATCGATGATAGCGCAAATTTCATCCTTCTGAAAAATAAAGCATTCATTAAAGGGCAAGGGGACATTACTAGGCAGATGGAAAGCAACAACACAAGTTTTTTTAAAACCATTCAGCACAGGGCCAACTAGAACTTAGCAAAATAAAACCCGCAGAGGAAATAAAATATTAAAACCAAAGGGACCAGGCCTAGATGGAACAATGGGCATAATATGTTTTTAAAACCATTCAAAAAAGGTAATGGTGAAATAGATCCCGACCAAGGCATTACATAAATACAAGGGTTTAAGATGAAGACAAAGCTAAAACCCCAACCCTAAGAAATTTTCCAACACCATGAAAGACCAATGACATAAGGTAGAGCATGAGTGAAACATTAGGAACAAAATTTGAAGTTCCATCAGTACAAGCATTGGATAATTTTATATTAATATTTTGTCCTATTACAAATATAAAAGGTGAGCACAATAAATAACATGTATTTTCCCATTAAATGTGAAGGATTTTCAAAAAGTTATAGTGTTCAACTATTGGCCCATTTTTGTTTAATATAAGTTCTATTTTAAATCATTGTGTTGTTTTTATAATAACAAATAGATTTTTTTTGTTCAACTATTAGTCCATATGTGTTGTTTTTATAAAATAGAACACTCAGAACAAAACTTTGAAGTTCCATCACTACCCATAACCCTAAACCATTAACCCTTAACCCTTAAACCCTCTACCCTCTCTCTCTCTCAAGTCTCTCCCTCCTACCCCTCTCCCCTCTCTCGGGTCTCTCTCTCAAGTCTTTTCCCTCCTAGCTGCTCTCCCTCTCTTAGGTCTTTCTCTCCTCCTCCCTCCTCCATCTCCTATCCTCGCATAACCTTAAGCCCTTAAACCATCTGCCATAGAGCTACACCTTAACCCTCCCTCCTCCTATCTCTCTCCCTCCCTCCCTCTCTCTATCTCTCTCAGCCTAACAGCTATCCTACCCCTCTCCCTCTCTTAGGTCTATCACTCCTCCTCCTCCCTCTGTCTATCCCTCCACCCTTAACCTTAAACCCTTAAACCATCTATCCTCTAACATTAACCCTCCCTCCCTCTATCTCTCTCCCACTCCCTCCCTCTTTCTCTCTCAAGTCTCTCCCTCCTACCACCACTCCCTCTCTAAGGTCTCTCTCTCAGTCATTCACTCTATCTCAAGTCTTGCCCTCCTACCCCTTCTCCCTCTCTTAGGTCTTTCTCTTACTCACTCACTCCCTCTATCTCTCTCCCCTCCATACCCTTAAACTCTAAATCCTTAAACCCTCTACCCTCTATGTTTAACCCTCTACCCCATATCTCTCTCCCACTCCCTCCCTCTTTCCCTGTTTCCATCTTCAATCTTCATATTATGTTTCTTTACCTTCTAATTTTTCATTTTAAATGAAATAATTTGGTTTTACACCTTATTTAAGTCATTTAATCCTTGATTTTTGTCTCCAATAGATTTATTTAAAACTATAGACACCATCTAATTGAATTATGAGATTCCTCTCTTCTTCTATTAGGATGTAAGAAAAATTATTTGAGAGGTATTTTTGGATCTTAGCCATTCTAATTTCAAGGAGATGCTTTCTTTGAAAAGGTTTCTAAAGACTTGAATATTCCACTCTTTTAGTCTGAGTTTTATAAATTTTAACTTTTTATTGAATATGCACATATTAGTGCAATGATCAACTATTTGGGTGAGCCAAGATTCGGTAACAACCATTCCTCTCTCTCCCCCCTTCCCCTCTCTCATAACTCATAAAGAAGTGACATATTTCATGAAGAAGTGAAATAAGTATTTTTTTTTGTTTCAAATAAAATATCACAACTCTCCACTATAAGTATATCATTTAAAAAACAAAATGGTCATTTAATAAAATAAGATAGTCATTGAAACAAGTCTTGTTATCATAGTGAAAAAATATTGTTCTTATCTATACAACAATCGGGGTAGCAATGTATAAACCCCCTATAGCCCTTCTATCTATCTCCCACTCCCTCCCTCTCTCTCTCAAGTATCTTCAATATCCTACCCCCTCTCCCTCCCTTAGGTCTCTCTCTCACTCACTCACTCCCTCTATCTCTCTCCCCTTAACCCTTAACCCTTAATAAAACCTCTACCCTCTACCCTTAACCCTCCCTTCCTGTATCTCTCTCCCACTCCCTCCCTCTCTCTCTCTCTCAAGTCTCTCCCTGAGAGAGAGAGAGAGAATTAGGAGGGGGAAGGAGGAGGGGAAGAGTGTTAATTAGAGGGATATAATTAGGAAGGGAGAGAAACCCTAAGGAGGGAATTAGTGAGATGAGAGAAAAGACCAAGAGGGAGAATTTAGGAAGGGAGAGACTTGAGATAGACCTAAGGGAAGGAAATGAAGAGGAGTAGAGGGTTTAGGGGAGTTAAGGGTGTGGTTTAGGTTTAGCGTTATGGGTGGTGATGGAACTCAGGGCTATTTTATAAAACAACACATATGGACTAATAGTTGAACATTAAAAATCTATTTGTTGTTATAAAAACAACACATAATGATTTAAAATACAACTTATATTGAACAAAAATGGACCAATAGTTGAATCTTATTTTCACATTTATCTATTTTCTTATTGTTCCTATTAGTGGATAATTAAATCTTCATTGAAAACCTACAAAGAGCTTGGCTCCTTCAATCTCAAAGCTTGTATAATTTCTTGATGAGAATCATTCACATTGATTCCAAATATTGTGCTCCTTGGATGATACATTTATAAAATGCACTTTGTAATTTAGTATGTGGTTGAAATAATAGAGTAACAACAAATGGTTCTTTTCATTTTTGGCAAATGATTGGCCATTTTTAATATGTTAAATTTTTATTTTCACTTTTATTTTCATGGTTTTCATGTTGTCAAATTTTCATACATTTCTTAGTCTTTTTTAAAAAATAAATGAAGGTTCTATTAGTATCCCCAATCTTGCTAAAAATCATGTATAGAGAGAGTACAATATATAAACTATTAATTATAGAGTATAACAACAAAATGAATTTAAAAACTACTACATAGAAACAAGGTTTAGAATAATTCAAAATAGAGATACCATTCTCCTACAAATACTATGTATAGAAACCATATGTAGCCACGGTTCACTCCTCCCACTCTATCCCGCTCTCTCACCCCTCACTCTCTCCTACTCTCTCCCTCCCTATCTCCCACTCTCTCCCATTCTCTTGCACCCTATCCCACTCTCTCCCACCTTCTTCCTACCTCCCTCCCACTCTCTCCCACTCTCTTCCTACCTCTCTCCCCCACTCTCTCCCACTCTTTTCCACCCTCTCCCACTCTCTCCCTTCTTCCCTTCCTCCCTCCCTTAAGCCCACCCTCCACCTCCTAATTACTCTCGGGTATATAGAGAGGAGTAAAAGAGAGATAAAAATAGAAATATAGATAGAGATATAGAGTAGGAGAGATGGAGGGAGAGATGGAGTGAATGAGAGAGAAAGGTCGGAGAGGGAGAGATAGCTCAATAGATAGAGGGGGGAAGAGGCAGGAGGGACATAGATAGTGGGAGATATAGAGAGTGACAGGGAGAGATATATCAATCACCCTCCCTATATCTCTATTTATTCATCCTTATCTCTTTATCTCTCTACCCCTCTCTATCTCTTTGTCTCCCTTTCTATTTGTATGTTTGTCATTATCTCCCTCTCTCTCTATATTTTCTTCCGTATATTTATCTTTGTCTCCTTAAGTGTGCAATGGGTACATTGAAGAGGTCTTAAAGGAGAACTATCATATCTTTAATCAAATGGCATGCTACATTGAGCATAACTCCCCAAGGACACATGCCATCCTTGGATTGTTCACATGAAACAACCAATCAAAATTTAGTTTCTCTCTCTCATATTAATATATATTACTATTATATTAAATATATATTATATTAATTATATTTTGTATTATATAAAAATATACTTATTATTAATTATTAATTATAATAATTTTATACGTATTTAATAATTTTGTTAAAAGAATATAATATCTAATTATAATAAGTTGAATAATTATATTATTTATTATGTAAAATATAGCTAATATATATACTTAACTATATTGTAGAATATTAAAACCTAGCTAAATGGTGCCAAAATTTTGAACTTAATTAACATACTGTAAAAGTTAACGAAACCAGGTTGTAGCTCGTCAAATTGGAGAAGTGAAAGGTCAATGCCAGCACCAAGGAAGAGTTTGGAGTAGTGAAAAAAGGGTCAATGCCAATGCCAAGGAAGAGTTTGGAGGAGTGAAAACATGGTCAATACCAGCACCGAGGAAGAGTTTGGAGTTAAAACATGGTCAATACCAGCGCCGACAAAGAGTTTGGAGGATTGAAAACAAGGTCAATATCAACGCTGAGGATGAGTTTGGAGGAGTGAAAACAAGGTCAATACCAGCACCGAGGATGAGGTTGAGGGCACTCACAGAAAATCAACGACCAAGGGGCAATGAGTACTATAAGTTTGGAAACCCCATTCTCTTTAACCTTCAATTTTCATGCCTAGTTTCCAAATATCTTCTCATACATTGGCACCCCCATTCTAATAAAATGGTATAAGATAAGACAAAAAAAAAAAAAAGCTTATACAGAACATATCCACCTACAATCCCATTCAAGCATTTTAATTAATTCCTTGAATTAAACCTAAAACAAGAATTATACACATTACAGTGAGATGAATGAAACAACCCTTGATCATTTTATTCAAAATTAGATATGCTTGTACAATGGAGAGACATGAGTTTGAATTAATCATATCAATTCAAATGCAAGTATGTCATAAAACATCAAATCCCCATGAATTCAAAACCTACTATAGAATGACTCAAAGCCTAAATTGCATTTTCCTTAAAACCATCAGACTTTACAATTTGCTCTACAACTTCATTTAGACTCGACCAAAAATATCTAACTTGCTAACCCATACTTCTGGCCTTGAAATCCTTCTTATAGAAAAGGAGGAGCAAACAAGCATCGGGCAAGAAAGCACACGTGCCACCAGCCAATTGGACGCCTTGTACTCTTCATTAGTTGGAAATCAAAATTGATCACCTCATTCACCTTAACAGCTATAAGGTTTGTACTTAAGCGCCTGATTAAACTTCTCTTTCAAAAGACTCCAAGAATGAGCTGGTGCTAATTTTTTTCCATAGCTCACCAAAAATCATAATTTGAGTTCCCTATTTTTCAGGGTTTGTAGTCCAAACATGATATAAAGTGGCTCTTACACTTTTTGTGATTACTGTAGCTTGTGTAAGAGGCCCCGTGGATACTATTGTAATTTTAGGATGCATGAATAGGGTGTAGGTTTCAACAAAACATGTATGGGAGATATGATTTTATGAATTTTTATCCATGTGACCTAATGGGTTGTTTCTAAACATTGAATATAAATGATACACACACACACATATATATGTATGTATATGTATTTTTAAATGTAAATGTAAATGCAATTACTGGATGCTCTCCTAGAACAATAAATGTAACATATCATTAAAGAAAT
Source organism: Sequoia sempervirens (assembly GCA_007258455.2). Classification (NCBI taxonomy): domain Eukaryota; kingdom Viridiplantae; phylum Streptophyta; class Pinopsida; order Cupressales; family Cupressaceae; genus Sequoia; species Sequoia sempervirens. Next base: position 680,644,263 of record VDFB02281492.1, read on the forward strand.
CTATATCTATGAATATAAATGTGTATTTCTAAATGCAAGTGTAAATGCAAAGAGCATATGGTTTTGTAGTGTTATAGATACAACATATCCATAAATTAATGTAATTGAAATTCTAAAGTCTTCAACACATATAATATGAAATTGATCATGTTGGTGTTTTTTCCTGTAAACCAGGTTGGTCTTCTAATCTACCTATGGAATTGCCAATTCCAATCAAGGGAAGCTCGAAGGACCTAGACCAACTGACGAGGATTTTAATAATAACCTCCTACACTTTGGGCTCTGCAAGACCCAGGAGGGTGGTCCCTATAAATTTTTTATGATCTCTACACCAAACTCATAAAAATCATTAATGATTCATAGATAATCCCACAAATAGCTCAATAGAATAAGATGCCACTAAAATGAATTAGCCTTTCATCAGTAATGTCAACTACTTAGAGCATGAGATGATTACAATATTATTTTGTAACTTATGATAGTCATTTTATTTGCAATTTAGTAGCAAGCCCTAAGCAAAGACATACAGACACAGAGTTTCACAAATTCATACAATTTAGATCAGTGCCATATACCATTGGGGAGTCAAATTCACAAACATTCATGATTCAACAATATATTTAAATACTTAGCACACATGATCCCTAGAAATATTGCATTACAATAGTGTCAATTCCTGTCCCAACCCAATACTTCTTACTAAATCCCCCTACAAACATACCCATTCATGATTCCATCCAAGCACTTTAATTAATTCTTTGAATTAAAGCCAAAACGGAAAACACACACATTAGAGCAATGAGATGAACGTCATAATCCTTGATTATTCTATTCAAAATTATGATGTGTTTGTACAAAGGAGAGATATGAGCTTGAGATATAACCTCATAGCTCAAATGCTAGTGCTGCTTATGAAACATCAAATCTCCATAACTTTAAAACCCATTACTGGATAACCCCAAACCTAAATTTCCTTAACATTCAAAAAGGTTCTTACAATTTGTTCTGCAACTATACCTAGACTCGACCTTCAAAATATTTAACTTTCCAACCCTTATTTCCGTCCTTGAAATCATTCTTATAGAAAATGAAGGAGCAACAAGTATCGGGCTAGAAATTACACATGTCATTGGTCAATTGGACCGCTATGTGCCAATTCAAAACTATGATCAAAACCAAGTCCTGGAGCATCTTTTTGTTGATTTATACTCATTACACAATAGTTGTAGCATTTGTTACACCTCAGAACCTGTGCCTAAAGCCGCCATGGAAACAAAACCATAATCAATTATAATATAACCACTGAGCTATCAGTTGCTAGTAATAGACACTGTTTCACTCCTCTTCGGTTAAGTACTTGTCCACCCAATTCTGATATTCCTCATCCATTGGCCAATTAAAATTCACCACCTCCCTCACCTTGGTATTGTAAGGTGTGAATTTCACCACAACCTGTTTGGAATCCCTCTCAAATGACTCTAAGAACATGTTGGTATTGATTATTTTATCCATGCTACTTACCAACAAGTCATGGTTTGAGTCATCACAAATCAATTTGATTTATGCATTAATAACCTCTTCTACCCTATATTGCCACTGCTGTAATGTATTAATATTTCCTTGTGCATCTATTACATTTGGTAGAAAAGTTTCATTCCAATCATCAAAACTCTTTACTAGTTCTCTAATTTTTCTACTCAAATCATTCGATAGGGCCTGGAATCCCTTCAATGATTTCACAAAGATTTGAGTAGGCTTTAATGACTGGGGCCTATTATTTACATCAAATTTGGAAACCTTAAACATAACATCTAAATCAATGGCCCGAGGGATCCACTTTTCAACCAGAGGTAGAACCACTTCCTGATCTCTATTAATGTTTTGTATTGCACCCAAGAATAAAGAATATAAAGAATGTATAGTTGGAAACCTAGAATCAACCTTCTCATTTAAATGCCTCAAAATGGTGTCAACCACCTCATTGTGTTTATCCATAACACCATCCTCACTCACCCTTAGGGCAGCCTATAATTCTATGATTTTATTCATCATCTACTTTTTGGTAGGATCTGCAAAATACTCATCTTCCTCTTCGACTGGCCCTGGTGTAGGGCTATTAGTAGGTGTCTAAATTAGGGATCTAGGAGTAGAAATGATTGGGATAATTGGGGGAAATGAACCTGAAGTAGTAGGTAATGCTCTAATAGTAGAGGCACTAGAGGATTCTCCCACCTGCCTATATCTCAATCTATCTACTTCAGACTGCAGCTCAACATTTTTCTGTTGCATTCTACTATACTCCCCAATTATTGCATTGTACTTTTCCATTAGGCTTTTCTTTTCAGCTTCATCTCTTTCAGCTATCTTCTGGGCCAATTTGGCCATATTTAGTGTCAAGCTTGTGGCTTCTGTTGTTGAGGTTTCAGAAGCTCTCTTGATAATGAGTTTGTCCCTTAGACTTGGGCTAATATCAGCCACATTTGGTTTTCTACCTTGAGGTGTCAGTGCCCATATGGCTAAATTTTCATATTCCTCACTAAAAACAGAGTCTTGTAGAGCTTCCTTGACTTCTTCTTCACTATTTTGCATAGGATGCTTAGACTGCATAATAGAATTGAATGCTACAACATCAGTTGTGTCTCATTTAGGGAGGAGTAAGACACCAGCCTGAGATACAAGTTTCCTTCCTTCATCAAGAGTGATGCTTTTGAATTGCTCCATTAATTTAGCTTTGACTTCATCATCATTCTCTTGGTCAGACCTATCAGGTCTTGATTCCCTCTTGGTCTTGCAATCATCTTGATATTCTTCAAGTTTCATCCTCTAGATCAACTGCAAGAACACAAGAGTTTTCACGAAGGCATCATTATCCAAGAATGCCTTGCAAGCCACCATCCTGACATCCTGTACACACTACCCCTTTATATCCATATTAGTTAGCACCAATTGTGTTGATCTAGGAGAGGAGGGGATACCAACTTACATGTCTTGATCAGTTACGATTATTTCATCCACTAGAGCCTCTTATGACTCCTCAACTCTTCACCTCTTAAGGCTTGGCTCTGATGGTAGCTCTACAAGGTCATTTCTAGGTGGTGAATCCAGATCCACAATCTTTATCCCCCAGGTTTCCTAATCCTATGACCTAGTTGTGATGATGTTTTCATTATTTTTTTCCCTTTTTTATCTCCTCCTTCTTCATCACTGCTATCATCTCTCTTCCTTTTGTATAGAGGCCTATCCACTGGTGGCTGATAGGTTTGCCTTGTTTCTTCAGGCCTCACCTCTAATCCCTAAATTTTCTAGTCCAGTTCCAAGTTTATTTTCTTGGTTCTCAGGGTGCTCATGATTTCTTTGAAATTATTCATCAAGAAATCAATTCTTTTATGAAATGGAGTGAACTCCATCAGTGGATCATATTTTGGATCCAGTTTATGCACCATGGCCAACATTTTCTCATAAGTAATCCACTTCTCTTTATTTAATTCTTGCTGGCTCAAATCGAACTCATTTCTAATCAAATCCTCAGGAAAATTGAAAACATGAGCAAACATGCCACCCTTTATTAATTTCCTAAATAGGGCAATGAATCCCTCAGGGTCATGCTGCCTCCTAGATCCACTCTTCAAATGGTAGTCATCAGAATATCTATCAAAGTGAACCCATCCTCCCTTGGAAAAAATAAAGTCTGAAACAATAATATAATTAGGGAACAAAGTCCTTTTTCCTTTTCCTATCAAATTATCTTCATGAATGGAACCTAGTTGCCACATGACCTCTACATATGTCGTTCTTGATGGTACATTATATTGGAGAATATGAGGAGCTCCCTAGAAACCATAAACCCTTAGGACAATGCTTTCAGGGTATAGAATGATGTCACCCCAATTATGACACACCTTCAAATCAAGCTTCCTCACTTTGTGTCAGAGGAAGTCATGCAAATCCTCAGGAATCCTTGGCATAGTCACCATAAGTCTAGCTCTGAGCCTAGAAGCAAAGTAGTTATCAAACTACACAAAACTGGCATCTCCCTTGTTGTAAGACAAGTCTACACTCCAAGCCTGCATTGGTAATTTTTCTCCATTCCTCTCCTACCTCAACTTCATTTTCTCTGAGAAGAAATTGAAATTATTGTACAAGAACATATTCATTAATAAGGAGTACCAAAAGAAAGGAGTACTAGTGTCCCCCACATACAAGTTCAACAAACCCTCATGTATCCTTTCAGCAAGGAAAGAAGCATAGTCATACACTACAGAAAAGTTAAGATGCTGAATTTGAGCCCCCATAAACATATAAGCAATGGGAATCATGGTATTAGGGCTGGAACCTAAAATTTGGTAAAGTGAATAAAAAGTTACCAAGAAATGATCAGCAAAACAACTCATCCTGAAAGGTTCCCGGTCAGTTGGGCTAATGTGAATTGTTGAACTACCTGCCCTGGCTAGATGAGGAGGAAGCAAATTTAATCTGAAAAGAGGTTGTGCCTTGGCATATTCCTAATTCATTTCATCAAGGTCTATCCAGACCAAGAATGAGCTATATTCACTTAAATAAAAAACCCACCGAATCTCATCTGCATTTATATTCACTAAAACCCCACCATCATTATCCCTAATAATCCTTGTGATGGAATCATATCATGTAGCCACTGCCCTAAGTAGGTCAACATCAAGAAATACATTCGGCACCACATGTTTTCCCATATCATATCTCCAACCATTTGAAAAAAGATGAGACATATTTCACTACCCATACGATCTTCTAAACATTTCCAAGCCCGCCATTTGTACCCTAGCATCCATAATGTTATAGGTTTTATATCTTAATCCCTCACCTAAGGCTGTCCCATTTATTAAGATCGAACCCCTCTTCTTGTCATTTGTTGACAAAGGGAATTGGTAAAGGAAATCGTCATATAGATTCCTTTGCAATAATCAATAAGGCCAGAATGATGCTTTAGTGGTGCCATTTCAAACAACTAAGGCTTCTCCTAAGATCAAATTTGTGAACAAACTAGGGCTACCCAAAATGAAATTACAATAGAATTTTGCAATTTCTCACAATTCAAAAGAACCAATAACCCTAGAACCTTAATCTAGAAAACCGCTGACCAACACAAAAACAACCCTCCACAAGAATCACATTCAAACAGAAATAGTGATAAAGAAAGTAACTCGTGGGATTTTGCACCCTGTAGAAAATCAAACCCTGTTGTAATTGATTTGAAAAAACTCTATCTTTGGCTCTGGACTGCTTCGAAAACACTTAAATTCCCTTGTGGTGAAGATAGCCTAAAATTAAATACTTAGAATTTATGAGAAATGGCTAGAAGATGTCTTGTCTGCCATTAAAGCTTACTTGCATGCCGTGCCAATGACTTCAATTGTACTTGATGCAAATTTAAATCTTCACCGTCGATCTCTTGTTTCTGTCAGATTATTGAATGGTCACCTTCAAAGAAGCTAACAACATCTCCATGTAATTATCAAGGACCCACCATAATACGCAGCACCAAAAGAATACACGTGGCGCCCACCCGTGATATCATGATCATTAAATTCCCTTTAGTTTAGGATCACGCGATAGTAGGCAACCATTGATTCCCTTCATTGGTGATCACGATCATACATAACAGGGAGCAGCATCAATACCTATCCGTCGAGCAGCTTTTTTCACCAAGGCTAAAACATCGTCATTGATCATGAGCACGTGCCTCTCACATGTGGTTTAGTAACCCACTCCATAATGCAGTAAAGTCTGATACACATATTATAAACTTTTTTTTTTACTATTTTCAGCATCGACAAACTAGGACATGTGGCGCCCGCCTGCGATATTGCGATCACCAAACAGCCAGCAGTGGTGTCATCGCGAGATCGCGGGGAACGGTCAAAATCAACTGTAGGGAAATCGACAGTCATCAAAATAACCCCTACAAAACATTAAAATACTTAGAAGAAAATAAGGGGAAAGGGACACCGCCTAGGGCAATGACAGTCGATGACTCAATGTTGTTTTAAAAGCGCGAGGCATGGACCGACCTTGATTTTAATAAATAAAAGGTGTAGGCAAAATATTTAGCATTTTTTTTTTTTTGTTAACGACAGGGGTATCCCCGCGACCCCGCCCAGCGACCCAGCAGCCCGTATCTTGGGTACCAAGGGCGAGCGGGGGCGAGACTAGTCCCCTGCGGGGGGACCCAACAGCCGGCAAGCCAGTCCCAACCGGGTAAACCCAGGAGCGGAGTCGAACCCGAGACCAATGGGGAGCAAACCCACGGCCCAAAAATATTTAGCATTTTTATTAAAAAGGGGCCTAGCCTAGATGATTCAATGGGACATAAGTTGTTTTTAGAACCCCTCCTCTAAAGGTAACGACAGAAAAGACCCAACCCAAAGATAGAACACCAAGGTTTCATGGAAGCAAAGCAAAATTCCAGCCCTAGGTACCTTCCGAATAATCAAGACAAACTAGTAACAAAAGGAAACAAGGACTTAAATTTGAGGCTCCATCAGATCAAACTATTAAACTACATGAGAAATAAATGAAAACAGTAAATGCATATGTATGTGTATTTGTAAATGTAGGTGTAAAATAAATAAGAATAATGAAAATTATAAAAGAATACAAGGAAAGGTCTCCTCCCTTCTTGGTAGTGATAACCTCCTCCACACACAACCCTTAAAAATTATGAATAGAGGAATATAATCTTTGAAGAACTCAAAGTTGATTCTCTCCTACTTGATACAATTATTCATTTTATCCTTACAAACATTTATAGTCATTACTAGAGGCACATAGACCAATTCTTCATAATAGAAGAATTTGATCATACTTTTCCAATGATGGAATTATGAGAAAACCTTAGGTAAAATGAATAATTCCTAGCTAAGTTCTTTAAATCATGTCCAACCATATAAGAGAAGACACTGCTATGTGTAGCTAGATACCATGGAGAAAGGCTAGTCTTTGGGCTCTTTCATCAATCATCCTACCTTAAAACATACCAAAAATCTCCTAGCAATTAGACATAGGAAGATTTAATATGACTTAAAAAAAATTATTGCCAAAGCGTAAACTTATGATGACTTAAGGGCCTAGTACACACTCCCTCCTTGTTAACCACTTAGACATATGGAAATTAAATGTTAATTTGCTTCTATTTTTAGTCATGTAGGTGTCGAATAAACCACTTGGTGGTGTTTCCCTTCAAGTTTATTTACTTGAATGAAGAGAAAAAGTCCTTTGATTACAATTAAAGAATACATTTGAGGCCTTGGTTGTGTAACTGGTGGCACCATAGTCACATTTAAAACTTGTTACAAAGTTTGGGAGTTAAAATGTTAAGTAGATTTGATTTGTGATGGACACATTTGGATGGTAGTAACAATAGCTTGCAATCTATCAAGACTTGATTACCTTATAACCTATGAAATTCTAGCGATGAAATGATAGATTAATCATAATGTCACCTTGGGATCACATCACCGTGAAAGAACTTCATCCAACATCCTTATGAGTGTAGGTACCACCAAATAGGTATTTGTCAGATCTATCTTCCTCGAGCGAGGGAAGTTTAGGAAGAGAAGAGGAAAGTGAGACATGTAGTATGTCTAAAAGAGGGATATCAACTATAGGTCAAAAGATTAAAAGAAAATTCCATAAATGCATGGAATTTTTTCTTGCTGAAGGGGGGTCATGTTCTTATGATAATGAGAGCATAGGCAATGTCGAGGTGCCCTTGAGGTACAAACATCTATGGAAACAATGGGTGCCCAAGGAAATTCCTCCAATAAACACCAATTTTTGTGTTAACGAGAGGATATATCGCATACCACCATCATCATTACATGGTTTGGGCCTATTTTGCATGGACGACATAAAGGTCTATTATGAAAAAGTTACTAAATTGATGAAGTATGTTGGACCGTGTTACAGTTACAAACATTGGATGCAACTATTTCGATATATACGAAGTATGCCTAGGTATGCACTGTTAGCAAATTATATACAACTAAAAGATCAGGATCAAAATAAAGGAGTGGCTATGTACATTGACGGAAGGCCAAAAGCATCAGGGAATATTGTAGGGTTTATAAATTGTACATGACCTTGGTCAACAAATAAGAAACCCAATTGCATATTCGAGGTGTGTGAGGGAAACTATGTATTCGTATGTGCGATAAAATCAATTACTACAGGGGAAGAGTTGCTAATCGATTACAATTTGAATCAGTTAGTTACAAAACACAGTTACTATGGGGGTGGTACGTACTATGTACAATTTTACCCAACCTCCAATTAATGACTCCAATATACAATTTTATTCTTATGTTTTTTTTCATAAGTCTATTGGTTTCATTTTGGTAATGTTTTTTTATACTTAATTTTTGTCACAGGGGGACATTGATCATACGAAGAAGGCTCTTGCCCAGAGCATAGATCGCGATGTATCTTTAGGCACTTCTACCCGATAGGTTTACCTCATTGTAATTGTACAAATTAGATACGAGAAAAATGTTTTATTATTATGTTTTTTCATAACTTTTTTGGTTTAATTTCAATAATGTTTTTAATATTCTTGTTGCAGTCGATTGATCAGGGAAAGGCACCAGTAGTAGACGAGAGCATCCATAGTGAGGTGCAGTCAATATTTTTTGATGATGACATGGCTTATTCAAAAAACCCTTTCAATACAATAAAGAAGCTCATGAAAAAATGCAATGAAGAAATGACTCAGTTGATGTTCAAAATGCCTCAAACAGATGAGATAAGAGAGAGGGTTAAAGTATTGATAGAGAGATTACAAACCTTGCAAGTAAGTTGTCATGAGGTCCTTAATTATAACATAAGTTCATTCATGGTTTTATATTTTGTACTCTTTTATGTCGTGAACTAAAATATGTGTTGTTTTTATAGGGTTATTTTCCTCCTCATGATGCTCCTGGCCATGATTAGGGTACTGCAAGTGCTTCCCGAGGAGTAAGGGTTGGTACAAGTGTCCATCCTGATCTTCCTACACATACATCACATTATCTGACCCCATCATTCGTGCCTATATTGTCATCTAAAATGTCAGAAACACATACCATGCAAGAATCCATTAATGCACCCTGTGGCAGCGAACACATACCAGAACATGCGTCAGGACATGTACCTTGGGATGCAGAGGCCACTAGTACTGGTAATGTTTTAGAACCATTACCTAGATCTTCTCTTATTACTAGTACGAGAACATTTCTGGTCACACTTGTGGTGACCAAGGATTTCGTTCCCATAAAGATAGAGAAGGTCCTAGGTACTTTAAAATGTTTTAATTATTATTCTATATAATCAAATTGAAATTTACTTATTGATCGCTCTTTTTAGACTATTGATCCCATGATCATTTTGTAGGAAATGATGTTTTTTTATAAACATTTAAGTGATATTACATTGGAGCTCTTTGGGCCCACCATACGTACATGGTGGAATGCCCAAAATGAAGATTTAAAAAATGAGCTCATTAACCATTTAGTTGTGCTTTTCAGTGATAAAACATTCAACCAAACCAAGGTCCTTAAGAAAGATGGTACCTATCTATAGTATGCAAGGGACCAATATAGGTCACATTTAGAGAAGAACAAAAAGTCCAAGCGTCCCCCCATGATTTCAGAGAGGGAGTGGAAGGACCTGGTGTCTGATGGAAAGGAGAAGGCTAAAAAGAAAAAAGGAAAGACACCACCGGGCCAAGGTAGGTATGTGATATAGAAGCATAAATCTGCAAAAAATCCTGATTAATTGTGACTTTTTTAAAAAACTACAGGCTAGACGATTTTTTCCCTAATTTTTTGAAAAAATCCTTGACTTTTTGGTCAATGATTTTTTTCGTTTCAAACTTCAAAACCACCCAAAAAATGTGTTTAAAATCTGCAAAAAAACATGAATAAAATTGAGTTGATTTTCACACAAAAAAAACCATGAGACCATGGCTTGTTGTGTACTATTATGCTTTGATAGATTTTTTTCCAAGCATCCATAGCTTGTTTGAAAGCACCTATTTTAGGCTTTTAGCCATAGCAACAAGGCAATGAACTATTTGATAAAATGCTTTGGTAGACATGTATGAAAAATTCAGTAGCATAAACAAGGCAGTGAACTGCCTGAAAAAAATGTCTCAAAGAAATGTAATCTCATGGTGATGGAATGCCATGATGAATGCCATGATAGGAAAATTGCTATGGATTGTCATGGCATTCCATCACAGTGAGAATACATTTCTTTTAGGCATTTTTTCAAAAAATTCACTGCCTTTGTCTAGGATATTGCTTACTATTATGCTTTGGTATATTTTTTCCAAGCATCCAGTTTGTTCGGGAAGCACCGTTTTAGGTTTTTACTTTTAGCCATAATGGGCTACGCTGAACCTTATGTACCTTGGTAGACATGTATGAAAATTGGTAGCATAGAGGTAGTGAACTATTTGAAAATGCTTCAAAAATGTTGTCTCATGGTGGTGGAATGCCATAACTAATGCCATGACAAGCAAATTGCTATGGATTGTCATGGTATCTTCGAATACCATGAGACCACATTTCTTTGGGGGGCATTTTGAACAGTTCACCGCCTTGTTCATGCTATTGCCACTATTATGCTTGATAGATATTTTGCCAAAGCAATTCATAGCTTGCTCTGAAAGCACCTATTTTAGGCTTTTAGCCATAGCAAGGTATCGAACCGTTTGATAAAATGTTTGGTAGACATGTAAAGGAAAATAGTAGCATAGACAAGGCAATGAATTACCAAAATGTCTCAAAGAAATGTAGTCTCAAGTTGATGGGTCGTTATGATGAAATGCCATGACAAGCAAATTGCTATGGATTGTCATGGCATTCCATCACCGTGAGACTGCATTTCTTTTAGGCATTTTTTCAAACAATTCACCGCCTTGTCTATGTTATTGCTTACTATTATGCTTTGGTAGATTTTTTCCAAGCATCCATAGCTTGTTCAAAAGCACATGTTTGAGGTTTTTACATTTTAGCCATAGCATGAAGGTGTTGAACTGTTTAATAAAATGGTTTGGTAGACATGTATGAAAAATGTGGTAGCATAGAAAAGGTAGTGAACTATTTGAAAAAATGCTTCAAAAAAATGTGCTCTCATGGTGATGGAATGCCATAATGAATGCCATGACAAGCAAATTGCTATGGATTGTCATGGCATTCCATCACCATGAGACCACATTTCTTTGAGGCATTTGAAATAGTTCACCACCTTGTTCATGCTATTGCTTACTATTATGTTTCTTGATAGATTTTTCAAGCATCCATAGCTTGTTTGAAAGCACCTATTTTAGGTTTTAGCCATAGTAGCAAGGCAAATGAATCCGCTGGATAAAATGCTTTGGTAGACATGTATGAAAGCCGCGGTAGCATAGACAACTGCCACCATCTAATATTTATGTAGTTGTAGTATGTTTTGTGCAATGTAATCAACGATATGAATATAACCAAAAAATATCTATTTTCTATAATTCATGGATTGAACTCTGTATTTTATATGCTCTCAATGTCTGTATGCTATGGAAATGCTATTAATTTTTTTTTTAAAGTAGTATGCTATGTGTGATACTATCAACAATGTAATTATATACTGATTACTCTTTCTTTTTACATAATCTAACATATTTCAAAATTTTCATAGGCTGCCTAACACATCAAAGGCAAAGTAAGACTAGAAAACAATACGGGCAACACAAACTTGGCTCTGGTTTATATGAAATTAGCGCACAAATTGTAAGTATCAATAAATGAAATATAGATCCAAATTATAATAAATTGAAAACAATTTTGGTTTTATCACACCATAGAAGGAAAATTTATGATTTAATGCAAAAATGTAGGGCTCTGAATTCAATAGAGTTCCCACAGAAGATGACCTGAAGATTTCCTTCCACAAGGCTATGGAGTCGCCGAACGCCTAAGAGTCTTGACTAGGAAAACACAATCTTCCATTGCATCTAACACGGTAAAAACTCATAAAGTTAATTTAAAATTGAATACTTGTACAATCTATTCAATATTAATTTCCACCATAAAGTAATTACATGCCTATTTTTTTAAACATTCAAGCAATGATAATATTGCACATGACATTGGAATGCAGCCTTAGTGAGGGTGGACAACCGCAGATGAAGGTCATGGTGTGCATCCTGGTACTTTTAGCAGTAGAGTGCATGATCAACATGTTGAGCATGATTAGGCTAGAGAAGATCAGGAATATGATGTGGCCCCATCAGGTAAAGAGGACCACTCTAAAGTTCTTTTAAACATATTTAATTGTAATTGGTGTATTAATTAATGTAACCTTTCGTGTTTCAACTTTAGAGCATGTAGAGCATGATCAACGTGTTGAGCATGATTAGGCTAGAGAAGATCAGGAACATGATGTGGCCCCATTAGGTAACGAGGACCACCCTCATGTTCTCTTAAGCATACTTAATTTCAATTGGTGTATTAATTAATGTAACCTTTTGTGTTTCAACTACAAATCAGAATTTAGAGGGTGTTCAACATGTTGAGCATGAGTCTATAACAAAATTTTAGGAACATGATGTGGACCCATCAGGTAAAGAGAACCACTCTAATGTTCTTTTAATTAATGAAATACTTGTAATAATAATAATAAAACATATTAGTTTAACATTTCTTTCTTATTTTAGTAGATCGCCCCTTGAAGCGGCGTCCACGTCATGAGGAGATGACTATGCATACATTAAGATCACAAGCATAGGGAAGAACAACTAAAGGGGGGACAAATATTGATTTAGAAAATGATACTCCACTTCAGCTTTATGTAGCTTTAAAAAAGAAACAAAAAAAATGGTGATTGTAATCATATCATGACAACCATATTTTTGATAATATGTAAAAACTGAAAGAATGAATATTATATGTTAATGAATGAATGTGAATATGTTAATTAATGAATGTTATATGTTAATTAATGAATGTTATATGATATTAATGGATGAATGAATGATTAATGTTATATGATTGGGTATGGGGAATTGAGAGTGATGTGAGGAGGGGGAGGGGCCAAATGAGCTTCCACTATCACATGGTTGGCCCTGTTAAGTAGAGAATATTAAACTATTCTTGAAACAAAGAGAATCTCAATAAGGTAGTGCACTTTTCAATATAAGAAATGCATCTTTTGAAGCATCAAACTAATATGCAGTCTGTATGTATGATCAATCGTTAGTCTCCGCAATGGTACATTTCCATGAATAATTTTTTTTTAAATTTGTTGCTTCGTCGCAATTTCAATGCCAACCATTGATGAAAACCACCAACGAATCAACATAAAGGCTCGATGAAGTTGCTATAGCTGCAAAAAAGATTTCATCATAACTCCTTGCACATTTCATCGCAATTTCGATGATCTTTCGACATTGCTACCATGCCACTCCTTGCCCATTTCATCGTAATTGTGGTGAACTTTTGGTGTTCTTCTGACACTACTCCTTGCTAATTTCATCACAAAGTTGATGAACTCTTGGTGTTTTTTCGACGCTACTACTTGGATATTTCATCACACATTTGATGAATGTTTGGTTTTTTTTCGACACTACTCCTTGCCCATTTCATCGAACTGGCAATGAACTTCTAGTGTAATTCGTCGATGGAAACACAAAGTTTTCATCAATATTTTGACGAATGTCTAAGGCATTTCACAATGTCATCGATCGACGATTCTTCACCGTTACTTCAATATTTAATTCTCCATCAGACATTTGACAAAAAAATAGTGACGAAAATATTTTCACCATTTCGTCACTCTTCCGACAAAGATTTGTCAAGTGACTGACCAACGGCCATCAGAAAATGGTGTCAAATTCAGTAGTGTGGATCAAGTGTTGGAATCCCATTTTTTACTCCTCAAGGACACACTATCCCAAAATATTATAGGTTGATGTTCCCTTGCACAAATAACATGGTTGAGTATGAAGCACTAATCATTGGTATCAAGGTAGCAATGGAATGGAAAATCACATAATTAAATTTTTATGGAGACTCTCAATTAGCCATCGATTAGATTAATGATGATTACCAAATAAAATATGACAATTCAGTGTCATACAAGATAATGGTAGATTACTTCAAGAAATAATTTTTTGAGGTCAGGTTTGAAAAAATTCCAAGAGTAGAAAAAAAAGTTGTAAATGCCATGGAAACCATTGCTTCTCTTTTACAAATACCAGAAAAATGAAGTTGTTATGAATTCATGGTGGAACAATTGTTTAATCCTGCCTATGAAAATCTTGAATCCCAAGTCATGTACCATCTAGTTGATGTTGATTCTTAAATCTATGGGAATATTTATACCTATCTAAGAGACAATACCCTTCCACCTGATCTATCCTAGAACCAAAAACATAACTTTATTCGTCAAGCAGCTCGACACACCCTGATAGTTGATACACTTTATCAATGAGGTCTCAATGGTACTCTCCTTTGATGTCTTGAATGTGATGAATCTAAAACCACTTTATGTGAAGTTCATGAAGGTATATATGGTACTCATTCAAGTGGTCTTACTCTAGCTAATAAAATCCTACAATTGGGATATTATTGCTCAAACATGGAGAAAGAATCTTTCCAATTTATTAAGAAGTCAATGGAAATCTCATACATGCACTAGCCTAGGAGCTACAACCATTTTCATCGACCTACCCTTTCTATCATTGGGGACTTGATCTCATTGGTATGATTCATCCATCTTGCTCTAATGGAAATAAATTCATGATCATAGCCATGGATTATTTAAAAAAGTGGATTGAAGCCATCCCATTAACCACAATCATTGGTAAAAAAATTGCTTCCTTCATCTTGAACTACATTTTCTATCAGTATGGCATCCCTAGCTCCATTGTTACTGACAATGGTAGACCCTTCAAAAACTAGGATGTACAAAAAACTTTTTGTAAAAATCCATATCCAACATCGATTTTCTTCACCTTATTACCCTCAAGGGAATGGCTAAGAAAAAGCCTCAAAGAAGACCATTTTTAAAATCTTGCATAAAACTATCAATGATGCTAGATGTGACTGGCATTTTCAACTCAATCCTTCCTTGTGGGGATACCGTACTAGCATCATCACCCCTACAGGAGCCACATCATATGCCCTTGTGTATGGATCAAAAGATATTTGACCCATTGAGGTTGAGTTACCTTCACTTTGGGTATCCTTAAAAGGAATCATTTCAGAGGAAGACTATCGAGCATCCAGACTACAAGTGTTGGAATTGTTGGATGAACATTGTCAGCATGTTGTTGATCATCTAAAATCTTATCAACAAAGAATTTCAAGGAGCTATAATGACAAGGTAAGACCAAGAACATTTCAGGTTGGTGACTTGGTCCTAAAAGAGAATCCTCACAATCAACAAGATTGGGAAAAGAAGGGAAAATTTGAACCTAATTGGCTAGTTCCTTTTGTCATTGTATGAATAAATTGATCTATAGCATATCAATTGTCTACACCCGAAGGGGACTTGTTTGAAGAACCTATCAAAAATATTCATCTCAAGAAGTTTTATACATAACTCATCCATTGCATGGTAAAAATAGAAAAATCCAAAAAAATGAGAAAAGAAGAATAATCCAAAAAAAAAATTTTAAAAAAAAAAACACAATATCAAAATAAGCAAAAAAAAGAAAATAAGAGAAAATACAAAAAAGGTAAAAAATCAATAAAATCAATAAAATCATAAAATTAGAAAAAGTGCAATAAAAATATGTAGTGAAAACCTAGCAACAGGCATTATTTGTGATAGATAAGCTTTTCCATCTATTAGAGAATGTGTTGGTCATCCTCTTTTTCCATCATTATGCCTGCCATCATAAAACCTCATGTACATATCTAGGCATTGCAATCGTGTCTCATCATGGCTTGGTGATCATTGAGCAATAAACTGGTTGGTTTCTCACTGGAGGAAAAATCTTGAACTCACTGGGGGCAATCTACTTTGATCTAAAATAATAGAAAAAAAAAAGTAAGACAACATAACAAACATAATGATCACAGTGAAACTCAACATTGAACATCAATCAAATTAGACAAAAAACCAACCATCCAAATCAACAACAAGATAAGTCAAAAAAAATATAACTGGATGATGTTTTATTGAGTTATGATTCAATCACTTTAGCATAAATTTTCAATTGTTCTATCTTGATTTTTAGTATCATAAGTTCTTTGGAGCAACTCAAGGATGTCATGGACTAGAGAAACTACCAAGAAGTATGATATTTTTCTTTTTATGATGTGTGTGAGTTGACCATTACTACTATGTGAATTGTCATGAGACATGCTCTACAATGTATCACTAATGATATTTTAGGCTTGCATAGGAAAAGTATTAACTCTTGTCTATTTACAAAAGCAATACTCAGGTCATCTCAGTTTAGTTACACCTAGATGCTTATGTTAACTTACAATATCAAAAATCAATGGAAGTTGTACTCAGGTCATCATGGTTTAATTATACCATCGATGTTTGTACTAACTTTCAACAAATCAAAAGCTCAATGATGATAAAAGAACAAAAAATTTGCTGAAAAGATGACAACATTGCATATTTAGATTTGCATCATTAAGATAGATTGCATCCAATTAGTTTTGCATATGCATTTTAGATTTTCCAAGGCTAGAAAATTTCAAAATGATTTTATCTCTCATTAAAGGGTTGAGTACATTTGACAATATATATATATATATATATATATATATATATATATATATATATATATATATATATATATATATATCAATCACATGTATTTCCATAATAATTATCATATCATATCATACATTAGAATTTTTATCATAGATTATCCATCCATGCACTAAATCATAAATTTGCATTAGAAAAATCCCAAAAAAGTAAAAAATAGAAAGAAAAATAAAATCAGAAAATCAAAAAAAGGTGCAATAAAAGCAAGTAGTGAAAACTTAGAAATAGGCACTATTTGTGATAGATTGGTGTTTCCATCTATTGGACAATGTATCAGCCATCCAATTTCACCATCATTATTCCTGCCATCATAAAACCTCATGTACATATCTAGGCATTGTAGTCATGTCTCATCATGGCTTGGTGATCATTGAACAATAAACTGGTTGGTTTCTCACTGGGGGAAAAATCATGAACTCTCTGGGGGAAATCTACTTTGAGCTTAAAACAATAGAAAAACAATAGTAAGACAACATAACAAACATAACAATCACAGTGAAACTCAACATTGAACATCAATCACATTGGATAGAAAACCAACCATCCAAATCAACAACAAGATCAGTCAAAACAAATATAACTTGATGATGTTCTTATGAAACATGATTTAATCACTTTATCATAAATGTTCAATTTTTGTATCTTGATTTCTATTATTATCAATTCTCTAGAGCAACTCGAGGATGTCATGGACTAGAGAAACTACAAAGGAGTATAATATTTTTATTTTTCTGTTGTCTATGAGTTGATCATTACTACTATGTGAATTGTGGCAAGACATTCTCTACAAAGTATCACTAATGACATTTTTGGTTTCCATAGGAAAAGGATTAACTCTTGTCTATTTACACAAGCAATACTCAGGTCATCTAGGTTCAATTATAGCTAGATGTTTGTGTTACCTTGGAATATCAAAAATCAATGGAAGTTGTACTCAAGTCATCATGGTTTAATTATACCATCGATGTTTGTAATAACTTTCAACAAATCAAAAGCTCAATGATGATAAAAGCATGAAAAAATTGGTTGACAAGATGACAACATTGCATATTTAGATTTGCATTGTTAAGATAGATTGCATCCATATTAGTTTTGCATATTAATTTTAGCTTTTCCAAGGCTAGAAAATTTCAAAATGATTTGATCTCTCTCATTAAAGGATTGAGTTCATTTGACAATATATATATATCATTCACATATTGTTGCATAATCATTATCATATCATATCATACATTGGAACATTTTATCATAGGTCATCCATCCATGCACTAAATCATATATTTACATTAAAAAAATACAAAAAATAAGGTGCATCACATTATATTTGCATGATCAAATCAATCTCATATGTCATAAAGCATTATTCATTAAGCTATATAGAATCGTAATCCATGCATCATCATTTTATTATTTCATTCATACATAACCATGGAATAACCATATAACACATCACATAGCATATAGAATAGTAATCAAATGCATTCATCATAAGTATTCATCATAAAACCATGTAGACAATATATAGATCAATAATCTCTACTACATATCGTATAATCTCAAAATAATCAGTGTCAAGTGTACAATGATATCATAATAAATGGAGAGATACATTAACAAAGTGGAAAGAAATAAAAAATTCCTCAACTAAATCAATGTATACAAAAAGTCTCAATATATCAAAATTGAACACAAAAGCTATGTGTTATTCCCCCTAGACAATGTAGGCCTTGTTGTGCTTGTTGCACCACCAAATGGACCTACACCTAGAACTATACCTGATGGATCTCTGGGAGGTTTCCCAGTCACACCTCTGCTCATCATCTTTGAATGATTCCAACCTGATCTAGAGCTAACAGACTGTGCATAACTAACACGCTGCTCTACAGGAACTACCTCATAATATCATAGCCCATAGTACTCTACCTCTCTAGAAGAATGGAAAACCTCTCTAAGCATATCCCCTGTAGTGGTCTCCTTAGCCACTCTCTGCAATCTCTTAGCTAGGGCATCAACCTACTCACATCTCTACCTCATGACATTTCTCTCTACTATCAGAGTAGAAATCTATGCCTATTCCTACACTAATTGTCCTTGTAAGCCCTGTACCTATAGCTATAGTGCATCTATTTGTGCCTGCTACTATCGAGAAGGCACACAAATCTGAATTTGAGATGGTCTTGACTATTGTTGTCCTGAGGGAACTATAGATCTCCTCCTCTGAGGTACTCTAAAGTCCAATCCATGTCTACCACCACCATCTCCCCCACTTGCACCATCTCCACCATCTCCACCATCTCCATCCTTTCCATATCCCTCCTCATCACCATCATCTCCCCCACCCCTCCTTTGTCTTGATGCCATCTCATCATCCAATGTCAATGTTGGCTCATCTAGACTGGATATCCTTAGGAAATAATTGATGAAGCAATATTGCACATACTCATATGTCATCATAGCTTCTGCGATATCTGGAAGGTATCCCCACACTTATGCTTGCAATCCAAATTACTCCTCGCATGTTGCATCATAAGATAGATGGGTCCCCATTGTGGAATGTCCTATCATCTCTAAGCATATAATGGAACTCCCTGGGGCATGCCCTACACTTGGCCATATTGACGGAGCACTCTCACAAGAAGAAATATCTCAATAGAAAACTATGTATGACCAATCAAATACCTCACAGTGCATACATACAACATCTCAATATCATCCTCTAGCCACTGCTCACAATATAGATATGACCACCATGTGATGGTCTCTAAATCATCAAGCACTCATTTCCAATACTTGAATTTTCCTAGCTTATGCTGGACAACCAAACCTACGTATCCAAAAACATATGGCCTACCAATTGGACGAGATATATTTACCATAGGATGAGTAACAACTATATGCTCCCATGCCAAAATCTGTAACAATGTCACCCTCGCTGATAAGCTCACAACCCCAATGTATACCACCTAATGCAGATCATGATACAAATGTGCCAACATGTAGGAACCCTAGGCATATCATATCCTCTATGTGATTATACTCTCCAATATCCGACCCCAACCAATGGATAGTCCCTTCAAAATACGGTTGGGATATAAGAAGCCTCTAATAAATCTTGAAAGAATGCATGGTAAGGGCTCATACAAATCAACCATCTCTTGCCATGTGATCTCATAACTACTAATCCCATCGTTAGGAACGATCCTCCTAAATGCCTTGATACCACCCTGCTTTATCTAATAATATGTGACTAAATCACCAACCACGAGAATCCCCAATATCTGAAATACATCCTTGGGAGTAACTGTCATCTCCGCGGTGGCCAGATGGAAAGTGTTGTGGTCACTATGCCACCTCTCAGCTAAAGTATTCAATAGCCCCTATTAATCCTATATTGGGGCATATCAATCAATGAAGTCATACCACATCACCCAATCACATCCAAATCCTCCTGCACTAGATGTAGAAACATATCCCAAGTCTTTGGGAATCACTCCCGAGACTGAAGGACTCTAAAGTTCTCCTATAATCATAACATATCACAAATAAAAATTATATCAATCAATCAATCCAATCAGCTCTAATGAGATTTTGATCAAATCTCATGATCATCTATCATTGATCCTCACCTATCATGAGGTCAATCATCATCTATCCTATCATTGACTCTCACCTATCATGAGGTCAATTATCATCATCTATCCTATCAAACATCATAAAAAAAATGGATGACACAATCATCACACATCAAAACAAGGAGAACAATCAATATTTTATCAATTCTGGTGTAAATGCACTAAAACAATGCTTCTATGCACTTAAATCATGGATGCGCTAAAAAATTCCATCAATGTGCCAAAACAGGGTCCCTATGTGCCAAAATACCAAATGCACTAAAACATAAACCAAATGTGCCATTTTATGACCTACATGTGCTAAATAGCTCAATGTGATAAAACATTTACTTTATGTGCTAAAAAACTTCACCTACGTGCTAAAAAACCCTATACACTACATCATTAACTCTATACGCTAAAGCGGATCACATATGCACTAAAAAAAATTTAAAAATAGAAAAACGCATGAAAACCAAATTCAAATTTCAAAAAGTGGTTTCTCAAGGTATGTACCAGAGGTCCATGCGCAGCAAGGTGGTTGTGTCATCAGACTCGCTCGAATTAGTTAGTGTGGTATGGGATCACCATTTTTCTCAATTCTCAATCAACTTAATCATTCCAATGCAAATAAAATTAAATGAGATTCACCTTTTCATCTTTTCATATTTTAAAGGGGTAATTCGAGGGTAATTAAGTGGGATTTTTTTTCTTTCTAAAGGGCATCAATTAATCAATTGGAAGGGTCATTTTATTCTTTATCAAGAGATAAATCGTCTCAAAATCCTAAAAATTTTGAAAATCATCATAAACATTTCAAAAATTCAAAAAAAATCATAAAAATTCAAAATTCCCTGATTTATCTCCTGAGGAGGAATACATGCCTCATTACCTAAAATCAATGTCTACGGAAAATCAAAAAAAATTATTAGCACTATCAGCAAATTTTTCTTCAAAGCAATGTGTCACAAACACATCACTTCAATACCCATTTTCATTTAATCAAATTAGTAAAAAGGTTGGCAGATTATCAATATTTCTAAGTTGTCTACCAGTTGCCATTGGACGTTGTAATACATTAGTCTTTTATTTTTATTGTAAAATAGAGCTCCCAATCAATCAACTAAAATTGCAACATTTCCTCCCTATAAAATTTCCCACAACTGGGTGATCCCACAATACTAATTTACAATTTTTGGCCAAACTGGACACTAAAATATTTTTTTAAAACTAAATCTCCACTCTCAAGCACCTATAGCAGCTAAACCATGAAGAATTTGCAGATGATGCAAACTAGTGATTTGTCACACTTTTTGTATATATTCTAAATATATTTTTTTCAAAATTTTTGGAATTAGATTGCACTTCTTTTTCCATCTCCTTTGAAAACTATCTTTTTCAATAAACAACATTTTTAAGGAGTGGCGCTCACCGTATTACGCATAAATTTTTTCTATGAAGGATAAATTCTAATTTTTGAATTTAGATTTATAACTATGATATCTAGTGCTTCCAATTGGTTAGATAGTATTTTATTGAATACTTTTTCCTTAATCAAGTTTCGAAGTCAAACCAATTACAATTTAGACATAGGAAAATCATATAACGCATAACTTTTTTTCTATGTATTGATTTTTTTTTGTTTTTGTTGGATCAAGGACTTCAATATCTAGTGCACTCATATTTTTTTTAAAAAAATGATAATCTATTATTTTTCCACATGTGTAGAACAAAGAGATTGATTTTTAGTGAAAACCTATGTTTAATAAAAATAAAAAAAACAAATACATAATAAAACCAAAACATATTAAAATTATATTTGTTGGATAGCTCGTTTTGAGGAATACCATCATCCAGTTGGGTTTGTGAAGTCTTCTCCATTTTCATCCTCAACCTAAGCTTTGAAACAAAAAATTCTAGACTTTTTTGGTGCTAGAGGGTGAGAAGGTGGGAAAAGGGGGGTTCAGGCAAACCAGAGGGGGTTCAAACTAACCTCCTTTTAAAAAATGTTTTCTTTGTTTTTTTTGGAAAAAATGGTGGGACCTTGCATTTAATTAGTTCACTCAAAATAGGGTTCATTTGAACCCTTTTTTAGTTCACTTGAACCATAGGGTTCATTTGAACCCCAAAAACCATTATTTTTTGCATCGGGTCATTTTTTGCAAGGTTTTCTTCCTCACCTGAATTGTAAACCACTTTTGTGGATTTACCCAACTATGTCTATGAAATTGGTCTTTGTGGATGGGTTTCTAGAGCCCCACAAGATTGATTTTCTGATTGATTTGGTGACATCCCCCATAGATTCCGCTGTGGAGTCAGACTCTGAGAGTGCCAAGCGCCAGCCTCAAAATCCTGATTCTGTAAGTTTATATTTCCTTCTTCTTATACTTGTTACGAATTTGTTGTTATTGTTTCCTTCCTCTTTTGTATTCAACTTGAACATTTCCTTTTAGTTTCTTTAATTTTATTATTCTCAAATACAAAAATGCACACCACATACCCTTTCTTGTTTATGTTTCCAATTTTCTTTCCCTTTAGGAGTATACACACATGGCTGACCCTAGTAAAGCATATAGATATGGAAATAAATACACATTGATCTTTTCTAGCACATAAAAACATCTCTTTGCAGCCTTTGTTCTCATTACTCCTTTTATCCATTTGGTGTGATCAAGCACATTTTCCTCGATTGAACTTGTCTTTGTAGTTTGTAAAGAAACAACCAACTTAAACTTCATTTTCAATTTGTTCCATTAATGTTGGAGATGTTGTTCCCTCTCTGGTCCTTCAACTCTTGTCCTTTAAAAAAATTGGCGGTGGTGAAGGGTAGGTTGAATGATACAAGGTTGTCTTGCTTGATGGACACCATATTCAAATAGGAACTCTATCTTCCAAATGCAATGAGTTGTTGCTTTCAGGTGGCTTGAAAATAGGGTCCCTCATATCTTTGGGAGACTACATCTATATAAATGTCTAGGATTCAAGGTGGGCTATGTTGTTTCTTTTGAATTTTGTAAAATTCTCTTTCTCCTTCATATGTTCCTAATATAATGTGTCCAATATATTGTTTTCCTTATTTTTTAGGGCCTTAATCATATTCAACTTAGTTGTCATTATGTCTGATTGTCAAATCATTGGGACCCCTAGGTATCTCTTCAAGCACCAAGAAGAGAAAATGTTGGGACTAGAGTCACCTTCTCCTTCTAAATAGACCCCTAAATTTGGTGCACAGTTTTTTCCCTCAACAACAAAACAGTCCTCCAAATGTCAGCCCTATTAAAGCTTTGAAAATTTATCAAAATGTTTGGATAGTCAAAGGGCATGTAACACATATTAGAGAGATGTACCATTTCCATAAACAAAGAGGTGAAGGTCAACTTTTCATTTTTGGCATTATAGATATGGAGGGGATAAAAAATTGTGTTACTTTTTTTGACGATATTGTTGAACTACATTATGCTAGAGTTGAGATAGGTACAACTTATTTAATATCAAGAGGTTTGGTGAAGGAAGCAAATAAAAAATTCAATAGATTAAATAGTAATATGGAAATTGTCTTCGACCAAAATTCAACACTAAAATTGTGTGAAGATGACATCTCTGTGCAAAAGAAATCCTCATCCTTTGTGCAAGTTAGTGAGATAACCAATTATAGTGATAATAGTTTGGTTGATATTATTGGCATTCTAACCCATGTTAGCTACATATCAACTATTCGCAGGAAAAATAGATTTGAAACAATCTGGTGAACTATTAAACTATGATATCTCTACTCATTTCATTGATGTTAATTTGTGGGGCCCCATGTTGACAAGAAAAAGGTCATGTCTTGGAGTGGATGTATCTTTCTAGTGATATAGTCATAGTTGCTATGCAGGGTGTCCATGTAGGCTACTTTAACGGAAAAGTTATCAGCAAATCAACAAAAATAGTCCTCGACATTAACTAGGCTTCTATTCTTGAGGCAAGCACTCTCAGATCCATGGGCCCAATAAAAGTAGAACATATGGTTTCATCTTCTTCTGAACCTCGTAGGCTTCATCCTTTAAATGATAGAGTTGCTATTGCATTCATCTTGAACAAATTCCTTGGCTTGCCATAAACTATTGAAGCCATTTTTAAAGAAGCCATTGAAATTGCAAAAAATGATCCTGTTTGTTATCATCCTTGCCCCTTGTTGGTTAATGGGAAAGAATGCAAAATAAAATGTGCATGCCCCCATGTTGATTTCTAGTTTTGTGATCGCTTCTAGATTGAAATCAAGGAATACAACTATCACTACTTTCTGCAATTAAAGCTACAAGACCATTCAACCAACCTTTGGTGTATTGCTTTTAATAAAGCCACCACTAGTTTACTACAAATCCCAACCAAAGACCTCTACATGTTACAATATAGCTAAAACTCTACAAAAAATCATATTGTTGTTATTAAAGGCCTTGTTTGTAAACCTTACATATTTACTTCCTTGATCAAAATAGAAAATTATAATTTTTAGGAGCAGCTTAAAACAACCATTTTGAAAGCAAAAAACCTTGATTTCCAAGTAGAGTGTAAACTATTGCTTTCAGATATATTGAAGATATTTTCCCCTGTTTCAGAAAAGGCCCACTCTTTGACTACTCTTTTCCACTTTTGAACATTTCTCTTTTTTTTTTCCTTTTTTTATGCTCAGTATGGGATGTTGGGTGATCCCACAATACTAGTTTACAATTTTTGGCCTAACTAAACACTTAACTGATTTTTTCTAACTAAATCTTCACTTTTGGGCACCTATAGCGGCTAAACCGTGAGGAATTTTAATATCATGCAAACTAGTGATTTGTGAAATTTTGTCTATAGATTCTAAATATATTTTTTTCAAAATTTTTAGAATCAAATTGCACTTCTTTTTTCATCTCCTTCGAAAACTAGTTTGTTCAGTAAACACCATTTTTAAGGAGTGACAATCACTATATACAACATAAATTATTTTCAATGAAGGATTAAATTCTATTTTTTTCAAATTTAGATTTGTAACTATGATATCTAGTGCTTCCAATTGGTTTCATAGTGTTTTAAATATTGAATATTTTTTCCTTAATCAAGTTTTGAAGTCAAACCAATTACAATTTAGACATAGGGGGACCGTATACAACATAAGTTTTTTTGTATGTGTCAAAATTCAATTTTTCCTTTTTGTTGGATTAAGGACTTCAATATTTAGTGCACTCATATTTTTCTTTTTCTTTTTTATAATCTACTATTTTTCCACATGTGTAGAATAGAGAGCATGATTTTTATTCTAAGGACTACCATCATCTAGTTGGGTCTTTGAATTCTCCTCTATTTTCATCCTCAACTAAAGCTTCGAAGGGAAAAATTTTGGAGTTTTTTGTGCCAAAGGGGTAGAAGGGGGAAAAGGTGGGTTCGAGCAAACCCCCTTTCCACAACACTTTCCTTTGTTTTTTTCCGTAGAAAATGTGGGACCCCATATTCAAAGGGTTTTCTCAAAGGGGGGTTCTATCGAAATATCTTTGGGTTCTCTCGAATCTGATGTTTGTTCGAACCCCCAAAAACCAATTTTTTTTGCATGGGGCATTTTTTGCAACTTTTCCTTCTTCACTAGAATTGTAAACCAGTTTTGTGGGTTTACCCTACTAAGACTTGTGTTTTGAAAATATGAGCATACTTAATTTCTATGTTTGCATATATATATATATTCACATTCATTGAGGTCCCATGCTTTTGATCTTAATATGGTGCCCACATTGTTTTTAGTCTGCATTGTCACTATGATTCTTGATTCTTGATGTATGTTGAGATTTTTAGTTCTTGCATGCCTATTCTAAATTCACTTGTTCCCTTCATAATCATTGAATAGCACTATTATCTCCAATGGAAAATAAAGACCCATACTAGGGATCTAATTGTTGCATATATAAACCAATACATTCACTATTGCATTGTAATTACCAACATAATAGGAAGGATACTATTGAATGGTTTCCTTAAATTATGACCATGTGCTTCAAAGCTCTTACCATAGTTTTGTGCACTATTTTTAGTGTTTTTCAATGTATTTATTTTCAATACACACACTGTATTAGCATAGTCCAAACAATTTTTCAACTTTTCTATGAACATGTTTCACATACTACATTTTAAAATGATTTTAACATCTAAATGCTATACCATTGAATACTATAGTTAAATTCTATTGGGTTATTTTTGAGTATTTTTGGGTCTGATCAACATAATGCCAAATATGTGCAAATATGACAATTGATTGTTTAAAATAGTTCTATGCACTATTTTTGGTATTTTTCAATGTTTTTAGTTATGATAAACATATTGTTGTGGAAAATTATAGACAATTTTATAGCTTTTCTATGAACATATTCCACATACTACATTGTTCAATGCTTTGTTATTAACAACACTGATTACAAAGTTGTAGAATGCTATTTCTATTCTTTTTTAGTATGTTTGGATTTGACCAACACACTACAAAAGATGAGCAGATATAACAAATCATTACTTAGAATAGTTTTATTCAATGTATTCAGCTATGATAAATGCATTGTACTAGGTAGCTATAAAAATTTTTACAGCTTTCCTATGAACATGTTCCGCCTGCTATGCTATGAAATGCTTTATTATTAACAAGATCGAAATGGAATGTTGTTGAATACTATGCTTGAATTGTACCCATATCCTGGCAACCCAAATAGTAGTTCTAGATGCTATTTCTGATAGTATTTAGTATTTTCCCCTCTGATCAACATAACGCCAAAGATATACACATATAACAAGTGATCACTATAAATACCTTACAATTTCCATTCATACAATAATAGAGACAAAAATTATAGGCATATAAACATTGAATATCTTTATAGTTTTATACTCATCCTTTTCACATACATATATATGTGATTGCTCCTATATTGTTGTAGTTTTTAAGAAAGATATGTGGGTGCAATCATATGTATATGTTTTTGTACCATGAGAATCAAAATGGTGAAATGTATTATCACCCTTTACACATACGTATATATGCAATTGGTCCTCTATAGATGTAGTCTTTAAGAAAATATCATATGTGGGGGAAATTGTATGTGTATGTGTGTGCAACATGACATTCAAAAGTGTGAAAAGTTATAAATAAAGACACTTAATTTAGTAGAATTTTTTTTTAGGGTATATAGGCACAAAAAATGCAAAATTGAAGATTGCTACACAACTTTGGACTAATTAAATACATCGAATACTATATTCTTGTCATCATCAAATACAAGAAACGTGCAACTGTAATGTTCAAAACATGTTATTGTTGTCATAGTTATCCATACATATAGATTTATATACACATGGATGGACATACATATGTCTATATTTATCTCTATGTCTATGTCTTTGGATGTCATATACGTAAACAACAAACTAGTCAAATGTTTGAAAGGTAGTTTTGTAGATTAACATTGTTGTGTGCATATTTGCATGGTGGATTTTTAAAAAAATGCATTGCTAAGAATAGAAAACCTAGCAAATAATGACAAAATCATCTTCCATGTGTAAAGTTGAGAAGGACACAAAAAAATAGATAACTTCAATGTTGCCCCTAATTCAAGCTACATTATTTGGTACTAAATATTATAGAAAAATTGGGAAATTGTAAAAGAGCTATTAGAAGAACACTTAAAAGAATCAAATGAAAATGGTAGATGATTGAAAACCCACATTACATAGAACTTTAAAATATGGAGAATAGAAAAGGTGAACTACGATAATATATATGATGAGACTCCATGAAATTACTCGTGGGTGTTTCATTTATTGCTCAGGAGTTTGGCTAGAGCCCACAAGGCTTCATGATGCGAATATGGTAGGGAGGAGAATGAGCATGGGTTTTGTGCTTTTTCCTTTTATGTCAAATATTTCTTGCTAGATAGATAGATATGTACAAAAATCCTTGCATACAATTAAGCTTCCAGAAACATACTCTAATGTACCCATTGGATTTCTCCATGTGTGTATAGCTCTCCTTTCAATTTATCCAATTGAAATTTATTTATACAGAGTTGTTTACTAGGATGCCAATTTCCCCTAAAATTATCACAATAATTGCATTATGTTATTCTAAATGTATTTGTATAAAATATACCATCACTCTTTTCTACTTTTCTTGCTTTGGGATTCTTCTTAAGCCCATGATTCTTCATGATTATCAAATAGGTTTCACATTGCATACAATTCTCTTCCAAGTGATTTTAACATGCAATATTCTAAACATACAGTTGTAGTTGCTACAAATTAATACATATGCACATACAAACAACATTAAGTGTAATACCCCTCTATTTTACTTCCTAGGTGGACAGTGTTTCCTTGTTTGCTTTGATGTGTTTTTTGGTTATTGAGATACTTTATCTTGTGTGTGTGATTTCATCACTATTTATAGAGTGATAGTCTATTTTTGTGATGTGATGTATCTTATCTGATGCTTTATTTGACATGTTTTAATTGGTGTAATGATGATTAGTTATTGTAACATGTTATTGCATGAGATATTTATTCATGATGGAAATGTCATTCTATGATTAGTGTATTGGTGAAGGGGACGAGATTGCATCACTCGCTTGTGAGTACCCTACGATTCTGTGATTTCCTCTTCACAGTGTGTTTTATTATGTTATATATATGCATGTTCGATATACTCTTTGTTCATAGGTTGATAGGTATAGGACATCAACTCCACCAAGTTTTACAGGGTTGATCGTGTCCATTGGCCAACAGTATTTGTTTGGGAGATAGTAGCTAGGTTTTCTATGCAAAGTCATCACCCTAGTCATAGTATGTCATCAGGTTTAGTCGGATTAAGTTGCTTCTTTGTTGTTCTTCTCTCCTTGATTTCATTTAATTTTAAGTTGAAAAAGGTAAATAAATGGCTCTATGTATTTAAATTGTTTATTAAATTCATCTAGTTATAATGTTAGAAATGTTATTTAATTTATTAATTAATTTAATTGAATTAATTAAATATTCTAATCTTGGATTATATTTATTTTATTGATTAATTAAATTAATTATGTTGAATTGATTAAGTAAATTTAGTTGTGGAGTAAATAAATTAATCTATTAAGTGAATAGTTTAATTTTATTTGAAAAGTGTATAAAGTGAATGATTTAAATCTATTTTGAAATTTAAATTGTGTTTTAAAGTATTAAAATACAAATATCTTGTAAATGCATGAATTAAAAGAATTAAATTTATTTGAAAAGGAATTTTGTTTTAAATTATTAAAAGTAAGATATTTTGTAAATGCATGAAAATATCTATAGTGTTGAAAGATATTTATTTTATTTTGGAAAAAGAAAATATCTAGGATATTTTAGATGGCATTGACTTAATTTGGAGAAGATCTTCATTTTTGAAAAGAAGATATGGCTGCAAAAATAATGGAGGTTTTGGAGGTTTGTTTTATGCATTTTTGGATTTTGGGTGAGGATTTTGGAAGAGCTTTGGAAAAATCTTCTTGCAGGGAAGCTCAACTTCAGATTACAGGTTCTCCTTGTTTATTTAGAAATTTGCATTTTCAATTTGAAAACTTGCTTGGAAATATCTTTGAAAACCCTATTTAAATCTTGAAGAAATTTAGATTGTTTGTTGAAAAACAAAACTTGCAAAAAAACATTTCAATTTCAATAATAGAAGAATGGAAAAAAACAAAATGAAATTTGAAAACATTTAATTTGGAGTTGAAATGCTTCATATTAAATTTGAAATTGGAACCAGGAAACTGTGTTGAGAAATTAGTTTTATTGCAATTTTTTTGTAGAAAAGTTGCACAATTTGGCTGTAAATGGGAATTTAGGTGAACATATATTATAAATATATTTTGTCATTTCTTTACACAGAAAATTTTGTGCAAGGGGAGGATATTTTATTTTAGTTTTTATTAAAAATAAAATATAAATTAAAATTTTAAATGCTATTTATAGGGGGGGCAGCCATGCTGCACATAGCCATGCCCCATTAGAGGGGTGCTGCCAGCAGCACTGGCCTCCATAGGGGAGTCTAGGTGCAGCCTTTGGCTGCGTCCACTATTTTTTAAAATTCTAATTTTTTTTCTAATTATTTATTAATTTTATTTTATATTATATATATTATATATTATAATTTAAATAAATATTTTTATTATTATTATTTAAATATATATTTTATATATATATAATAATTGGAGTTTATTTTTTATTAGTTGGAATTTAAATTGAAATATAATTATATATTTAAATAATATGTATATGTTTCAGCATATATTTATTTTCAAATATATATATTTTTTTCAATCATTTTATTCGACAAAAATATTGATTTTATAATAAGATGTTTTTATTCAAAAATTGATTTTGATCTTTTGTTTATTTAAGGAAGTTGGAAAATGTGCATATGGTTAAATAGATAATATTTAAACATGAGAAATGAATTTTAAATTTGTATAGATACGGTTTTCTTATTTTAATGAATATTTAATTAATGGAGATATATATGTCCAAATATTATTTTATAATGAAATGATTTCTATGGGGAAATAGAATTATTATATTTAGATATTATTGGGAAACTAAAGTAGACCCATAGATTTAATTTATGATGGCTTGTCAAATTATTATATTTAAATGCTATTTATAGGAGGGGGTGCTACACATAGCCATGCCCCATTGGAGGGGCGCTACCATAGGCAGCGTTGGCCTCCATAGGGAGTCTAGTTGCATCCTTTGGCTGTGTCCACTCTGCCTTTTGGGGGCCGTGGGGCCAATAAAAAGGAAGCTCATTTTTTAAAATTCTAATTTTGGCTTTTTAATTATTTATTTATTTTATTTTATATTATATGTATTATATATTATAATTTAAATAAATATTTTTATTATTATTATTTAAATATATATATTATATATATTATATATATATATATATTAAATAATTGGAGTTTATTTTTGATTAGTTGGAATTTAAATTGAAATATAACTATATATTTAAATAATATGTATATGTTTCAACATATATTTATTTTTAAATTTTATTTTTTTTGAATCATTTTATTAGACAAAAATATTGATTTTATAATAAGATGTTTTTATTCAAAAAATGATTTTGATCTTTTGTTTAATTAAGGAAGTTGGAAAATGTGCATATGGTTAAATAGATAATATTTAAATGTGAGAAATGAATTTTAAATTTGTATAGATACACTTTTCTTATTTTAATGAATACTTAATTAATAGAGATGTATATGTCCAAATATTTTTTTTATAATGAAATGATTTCTATGGGGAAATAGAATTATTATATTTAGATATTATCAGGAAACTAAAGTAGACCCTTAGATTTAATTTATGATCGCTTGTCAAATTATTATATTTAAATGCTATTTATGGGGAGGGAGTAGCACTGGCCTCCATAGGGGAGTCTAGGTGCAACCTTTGGCTACGTCCACTCTACCTTTTGGGGGCCATGGAGCCAATAAAAAGGAAGTTCATTTTTTAAAATTCTAATTTTATTTTTTTAATTATTTATTAATTTTATTTTATATTATATATATTATATATTATAATTTAAATAAATATTTATTATTATTATTATTTAAATATATATATTAAATAATTGGAGTTTATTTTTTATTAGTTGGAATTTAAATTGAAATATAATTATATATTTAAATAATTTGTATATGTTTCAGCATATATTTATTTTTAAATATAATTTTTTTTGGAATCATTTTATTAGACAAAAATATTGATTTTATAATAAGATATTTTTATTCAAAATTTGATTTTGATCTTTTGTTTAATTAAGGAAGTTGGAAAGTGTGCATATGGTTAAATAGATAATATTTAAACATGAGAAATAAATTTTGAATTTGTATAGATACAATTTTCTTATTTTAATGAATATCTAATTAATAGAGATGTATATGTCCAAATATTGATTTTATAATGAAATGATTTCCATGGGGAAATAGAATTATTATATTTATATATTATCAGGAAACTAAAGTAGACCCTTAGATTTAATTTATGATCGCTTGTCAAATGCTTAAATAGTTATTTAATAAGGGAATGATTTTAAGGGAAATGGATATTCGTATTAAATGAAATGAAATGTTTGAGAGAGATTTTTATTTATAGTTCTTGTTAGTTACAAATGAATGAATGATATGATTAGTTGTTCTCATGAAATGTGTAATCAAGGAATTTAAATATTGTGTTCATAGTCGAGTTATTGATTTTGTTTTAAAATGATATATTTGAAAGGACAAATCTTGGATTTAAATGTAAGGTGTTTAATAGCTAGATTAATTGACTTTAGAATGATTTATTTTGAAAAGGACCAGTAGTTATTTTTAAATGATAGGTTTTGGATTATAGAAGTAAATGTTATTATCATTTAAGAGCAATTAGGGAATTAAATATCTGGTTCAAGTTTATCTTTTATATGAGAGAGACGTTATTAAAATCAATTTTATTAAGGTAATAAATTACTAAATGTTAATGAAGGAAGTGGATTTAGGAAATCCAAATATAGATTTAATTCCTATTTGATTGCCCTTCTTGAATGTACATTTCTTTTGTTTTCGCTTTGGGGAAGTTGATTAAAAGGGTTGTTAAGTCTTCCATAAGGGGTTGGTGTATTATGTTAGTCAACCTTTGTATTGCTTTAGGTAGTGCATATAGTTGTATCCTGTTGTTTTACCTAGTTTTCATGAACGGGGATGGTTTGTACCTCTTTTGGATTAGGAGTGGATTATGTAATTTGTGCCTCCTTTGGATTAGGATGGGTTTATGTGATTCGTTTCATCTTTGGATGGAGTGGATTATGTTTTTTGTTGCCTCCAATGCTTGGAGAGGGTTTGAATTTTTTTGCCCCTATGTTTGGAGTGGGTTTTCATTATATGTTCCTCCTAGAGTTGGAGTGGTTTTATCTTTTTGTATGCTCTTTGGCACCCTTGGTGATTTGTTTTGTGTTGGTATGTTTTCAAATAGAAGAGTGGCTTATGTTAGGTGCCAGAGCCCAAAGAGGTAAACTGGGTAACCTTCAGAAGTGGTTTAATCAAGTGATAACTAAAACAATATGCTTAGAAGGTTATATAGTTTTTCACATTAATCAAGATAATTGAGCCTCACTCATAGATGCAAGTGTTCGTATAGGCTTGGGATGAGTGGGAAAGCCTGGAATGGCAAGGTCATCTATCTTGTCTTTACAAGAGGTATTTGATTTTGCATGAGTGAGTATGGGTGTCGAGATTCGGTTGAGGTCACCAGGACCACCCATAGTGGGGGTCAGAGTCTATGAAGATTCCTAGAGGATATCCCATGTCAAGCTATGTGATGAAAATATTTCTACGACAACAATTGGTATTTGGTTTTATGTGTATGGTCTTCTTATCATTCTTGATCTGTTTTATTTCTGGAAGCAATGTGACTTATGTCAGTGATGTTAGAGTTGTATTTGTGTTATTCTTTTGGTTGTATGGATCATATGATTAGTTGTGTCAATGTTAGTTAGCCTATGTCTAAAGGTAGATGGTCTTGCCTAGGAATCCTTGTTACTATCTCCTAGCATGAAGGGTGAGCCTTCGGGTATCACATGGTTGGGTGGAACGTGCACCTTAATTCATTGGGTCTTTTTCTTGTTTGTGTGGATGAGATTTATAGTTGGAGAGCTCGTGGAATCCAGTTTCATTTCATGCTTCTTTCATTTTAGTTGTTATTGTAATTTATTACCCCTCATTTGTTATCGAGGTGGAAAATGTAATATGTAATCATGTTTATTAGATTTACCTCATTCGGGGAATGAGATTTGTAATAGTATTATAAGTTATTGTTATTTGAAATCAAGTGGTATCTCTTATGCTTGAATGTAATTTATCATGTATGGAATGTATTTGTCTTAATTCATTAAGTAATTAAATGTTATGTTTGCAATTCATGTTTCTTGTTTGGGTTTAATTAAACTCAGTCTTGTAACCTTGGGGATTGTTGGCAATGGGTAGTGAACTTGCATGTTAATTGTACTAAAAAAAAAAAAAATTAGTTTGGTTGAGTAGTTAATTGCAACTTCCCCTAGGGTTTTGTGGCAAGGCATTACATTAAGTGTCAAAGATGCATAGAGATACCAACCAACAATAAGTAGAGGAAAAAATTTATATAATTTAGTAACATGTTTTGAACATTCTAGTATATTAAACTATATATGCACATACTCTAGAAACATTTTTAAAAAAATTGTGTTGCATTTGACTAATAAGTTTAAAATTCTGCAACTATGTTCTATTTTCTATTTTTTGTGCCTATATATCCTGAGTTTTGTCATTTCTCCTTCATGCTTTGCTTGAACGTATTTTTATGTGTTTTTGCTAGCAGAATTGTAAAATCCTACCATCCACCTCCATTAGATAGCATATTGGAGGGTTTTATAGGTGTTGTGCTCTGCAATCTATAGTGTTTGGCCTCCTATTATTTTTGTAAGCTATTTTGCAATTTATTTTTGTTATTTTATACACATCTAACCTGAGACATATTTTGATAGATTCAAATTAAAATTTTCTTTACAATAATATCATGTTGGGCTTAATGCAAGCATAGATGGAAAACGAGATATGAAGTCCATCTATGGGACAAATGGTACCTAAAAGATGACCATAGCTCTAAGCATACACAAGGTTTGATTTACAAATTTATATTTGAATAAGTTATACTTTCAACCCTTTTCTTCCTGCATGGCTAGATAGGCTCCAGTACATATCAAAATTAGGTATTTTTTATAAAGTTATTTGTATGCATTCTATTCTTTAAAGCAAAACCTTTGATATTTCTATGATGTCTTCCTTTTAATGATATTTAGGTATTTCATCCACAAAATTGGTTTTGTTTTAAAATAAGATCTCCCATATATTCTTCTTTTCCTATATTTATCAACATTACAAACAAGTTCCATCTTTCCCAATTCTTTACCAACATTCTCTTTTTTGTTAAGTTATTGTAGCAAAAAAATCACTAGAAAAAGGAAATCATATATGAGAGGACGTGATTTTTTTGCAACTTCATCATTGTGTAATATATGATGAAACTCCATGATGTTTCTCATCAGCATTTCATACTTTTTAAGCTGAGGAGTTTGGCAAGTGCCCACAAGGCTTCATGATGCCAATATGGTAGGGAGGATAGCAATCATGGTTTTTGTGGTTTTTCCTTTCACCATCATATATTTGTTGCTATATATACATGCGTGAATTCTTACATGCACTTGACTACAATAAACATAGTCTAATGTACATATTACATTTGTCCATATTTCTATATCTTTCTAGCTTATGGAAAAAATTATCTATAGGAAGCTCTTTATCAACATACCCATCCTTTTAAACTTGTTACACCAAAAAAAAATCTTAAAATATAAGAAATAATATATGAAAACACCCAGATTTCCTCTACTTCACCATTGTGTGATATATGATATGACTCTATTAAATTTCTGATGGGTCTTCCATACTTTTGTTGCTTGGGGATTTGGCTAGAGCCCATGAGGCTTCATGATGCCAATATGGTAGTAAGGAGAATGAGCATGGGTTTTATGTTTTTTCCTTGTACCATCATATATTGATTGCTACAAATACACAACATAGTGTATTCTACCAACTACATTTCTCCATGCTTATATAGCTATCTTTTCAGCTTGCCAAATCAATTATTTAAACCTAATTCTTTACGATGATACCTATTTTCTTTGGGTTATGACAAAAATTATATGATGTGACCCTAAAAATTTTTATGTAAAGAAAACCTTGTCAATTTTTTTAAACTTATACACATATAGAAAAATTTGAAACATATTGATACACGATTCAAGCTACGTCCTTTGGTAGTAAATATTGAAGAAAATTACAGAAATTGTATAAGAGGTATTAGAATAACACTTATTTGCTACTAAATATTATAGAAAAAAACCACATTAAATAGAACTTTAAAATATGGAGTATAGAAGAGGCAAACAATCATATTGAATAGTTTGTAATGGAGAAATGAAAAAAAGAATATCATGAAGAACGGTTTGTTATCAAGAACTTCAAAAAAATGAGAAAAAAAGGAATATCATGAAACATGTTGATACAAGACTTACAATATGTTCCATCCAAACAAAATAATGATGGAAATTAACAATTTTTTATAAGGAGCTTCAAACAAATGAGGAAAATAGAATATTTTGAAACATATTGATACAAGACAAGCAGTCTATGTATTAGTTGTAAGAGGTCTTAGAATAACACTTAAGAATCACATGTAAATTAGAGATGAATGGAAAACTTTGGAATTCTTTCAATTTTTTTGTTCTATGTGGGTTTTCGATCATCTGTCATTCACCTTTGATTCTTAAGTGTTTTTCTAACAACTATTTTAAAATTTCTCAAATGACAGATGATCAAAAACCCATTTTAAATAGAACTTTAACATATGGAGAATAGGTGTATACTATGTCTATGATTTTTTTTTTATATAGATCTTATGTTGTACAAAATGCATATAGCACTAGAAATTCACAGAGATAACATGAAACAATAACCAAAGGTCAAAAAACATAAATAGACCAAAAAAAATTGAAAGCAATCCAAAGGCACAGGTTAATGTTATGTTTGTAGTTTATACATATCTACAAAATTTTAGAATTTTGAAAGTTAAAAAAAATTCTTGTTACAAGGACAATAGAGTAAGAAACTCCTAAAGTGTCATGCCAAGAAAAAAAATACATGAGGGAAAATTCCTTAATTAAATGCACAAAAACATTTACCTAGGTTAAGATATGAAGAATACAAGAGATGAACTATGGAAATGAACATCTTATTACATGGAGCATCAAATATATGAGAAAAAGAGAATATCATGAAACATATTGATAAAAGACAAGTAATCTATGTAACAGTCATAATTCACCTATCGACTATTTGTTTCAAATTTCAGTGAGGATTTTTCATCAACCCAGCTGTGAATAGAATTCTTGGCACCAGAAATTAATAATTACCAATGGTCATTGGAAAGTTTCTCTAGGTTGTTTATGAGGATATGGAATTTTCTAATTATGTTGTTTGGCAGCGGTGAATTGAGTTGCCTTGATACGCGGAAACAAAATGGTAAGTGTTTAGGGTTAATGCATCTTAGCGTTGATGTATGATGGTGTGGGAGGAAGTAAATGAAATATTCAATGTTGTAGTGTAGGAAAGTATACTCTAAAATTTGTGAGAAAATATATTGATTAAGTTGCATTGTTGAAAGAGCCATTGTGGTGCTATGAACATGTTACACATACTACACCATTAAATGCTTTGTTATTAATTGTTATTAACAACATCTCAATGCTATATCATTGAATGCTATGGTTGTATTGTATAAATTTTCTCACAAGCTAAATAATACTTATCTATGCTATTTTTAACTATTTTTAAATCAAATTCTACATAAATATGAATAAAGATAGCATACACATCTGGTGTAGGGGCACCTAGTCAAATTTTGCAAATAAGGTCAAATGTTATTTTTTTGGGTGTTTTGAGTCTTTTTGTGTGTAATAAAGCCTATTTAGACCATTCTCTAATATATTGAGTCTCATGGGGTCTGTTTGAGTAAAAGTTGTCAAGTTTGTGTAAATGTTGTAAATGTTGCATTAGCAACTTTGTATTTTTTGTTGTTTTGAGAAGTTGAATGGTCACAAGTTCAAAAGACAGTTATGAATCATTTTTTGTTGTTTCTACAAGTTTAAAAAATCCTTGCAAACTTCAAGGAAAAACTTCTAGAGGTAATTTGGTGTTCAAACAATAAAGAAGTCTTTGTTTTTTGCAATTTCTCATGTAAAATTGTTATAGGATTTTGTGCAGTTCTGTACTGAGTGATTATGATCTGAAGTGCATTGAATTTAGTGGAGGCATGAACTAACTTCATTTTTATTTTTGTTTGGATTTATTTCATAATGTTTGAAGGATTCTAAAAGCAATTTATTGAAGACGAGTTGAGAACCCTCATTGTGAGGGTTTGAGAGTGTAAATATGGAATAAAAGACCATTCCACCAATGGGAATCTCTGAAAATTGGTGGAATGGTTTTATATAGGTTTATTTTCATTTTTTCTATGTTGGAAGGAGCAGGGATGATGTTTTGGGTAACTTTAGTTGATGCCCTAGTTGGGTCTCTTCATGTTTTCAAGCAAAAGTGAAGCATAGAGGTAGGGTTATGTTGAAAATTTGTTAGGAGACCATTTTTGGTGATGAAAAATGCATATGAAAACCTAATTTGATGTGTGTAAGGCTTTGGAATGGATATTTGAGGTTTGGAGTGTGTAGAATCAATAAGTGTCCTATTGTAGGAGCCTAATTAGGCCCTATAAGAAGTGTAGCAGTAGAAAATAGAGGGTTGTGTCCCAACGAAACCCCCTATGATTTTGAGATATGTTCATAAAGGGATTAATGGGTATCTAAAAATAGTTTGGGTTTGTGGTTAGTAGTTATTTTCTCAAAGTTATGACAAAAATGAGTTGTTTGGAATGTTACAAGCAACATTGAAGAAATTGTGAGAAATCACCAAGGTAGGGTTTTTTGAGTGGAAAAATTGTTCAAAGTTGATTGAATAGTGCTTTTTTTTAAGACCTCCACCCTAATCTACATCAAATTGTTATCAGAGCTTAGTTTTTGATCATTTGAAGGAAAGAGGTTGAAGTTTGAAGAAGGAAAAGTTGTAATTTGAAGGGATCAAGAAGCATCCAAAGGGTAGTGTAGTCATTGCTAGGGAAATAAAGTTGACGAAGGAGTCTCAAGAGGCTCTTTTAGACAAACTTGCAACATTAGATTCAACAAAGCAAAGAAGAGGTAAGGCCACTGCATATGAGAGGGACCAAGAGGAAGAGAGTGAGAGTGAAAATTCTCCAAAAGGATTCCAAGGTGATGACGAGTTGGACCCTGATAAAAAAGGATGGTTAAGATGTTGAAGGTTGTCAAGTGAGATGCTTCAGATGTGAAAATGGAATTTTTAATGTATAGTGGGAAGTTAGATGCTAATGAAGTGCTAGGTTGGATTCATGCACTGGACAATTATTTTGAATACAAGGAGGTAGTGGATGAACAAAAGGTGAAGTTTGATAAAACTAAGTTGAAAGGACTTGCCCTAATCTGGTGGAATTATGTGTAGGAAGAGAGAGTGAAAAAGGGAAAATAAAAAATCAATTTTGGGACAGGATGGTGTCTAAGGTTAATATTCAATTCTTTCACTGTGATCATGTAATTTAAACATTCAATAAGTTGTAAAACCTCAAGAAAAAAGAAATGGATGGCATGGCCTACACAGAGGAGTTTCACAAATTGAGCATTATAGAAAGTCATATTAAGGATGAAGTTGAGAAGATAGGAAGGTATATGAATGGGTTAAGATTCAATATTCAAGATGAATTGAGTCTTGTCACTCCTAGAATGATTGAAGAATGTTTCCACTTGGCTATTAGAGTATAAGAGAAGTTAAAAATAAGGAAAGAAAAACAAGGTAGAGGTATAGGTAGCACCTCTAGAGGTAGAGGATCACTTTCCAATTCAAGCCAGTCCTATGAGAACCAAGAAGATGCAAGTAAAGGCAAAGAGCAATTTACTGATCAAAGAGGTGGATTTAGAGGGAGATTTGGTGGTCAAGGGAGAGGTTCTAATGCATTCACAAGGAGATGCTATCAATGCAAAAAAATTGTACATCAAGCATGGAAGTGCAAGGAAGATCAAGCTTCTAGTTCACATGGAGGATAAAAGAGAGCTCAATTGGTGAAATAAGATGATAATGAGAGTGTAAAGTCTCTAATACAATATGTTGCTCTAGAAGTTGGAGAATCATTAATGGTCAGAAGAACACTCATCAAGGCATCAAAGGAAAATGAGACACAAAAAAGGAACTCTTCATGACAACTTGCAAGTGCATGGGTAAGATATGTAATGTTGTAGTTGATTTAGGTAGTACTGATAATATGGAATCCATTGAAATGGTTGAGAAATTAAAATTTCCTAGAATACCACATGATACTCCTTATAAAGTGTCTTGGTTGAATGAGGGTTAGTGTCTTTTGGTAAATGAGCAAGCTTGGGTTGAGTTCAATATAGGTGGATTCAAATATAAGATTCTATGTGATGTATTGCCTATCAATGTGTGCCATTTGCTGCTAGGGAGGCCTTGGAAATTTGATAGGAATGCAATGTATGATGGTAGGAGGAAAAGATATGAGATTGAAAAGGATGGAATCTCTTATACATTCACTCCATTGATAGAAGATGATAAGGGACAAACTAAGGCATCCAAGTGATAATGTTAGGTAGAAAGGAATTCATCAAGGTAGAGAAATGAGAGAATATGACACTTGTAGCCACTACCAATCATGTATATACTAAGACAACAAATTTAAAGCATGATTCAATTTTGGAAGGATGTGATATTGAGAAGGTCAAGGATGAATTGATTGTGTAGATTCAAGAGTGGGTTAATAAGAATGTTGAGATGATGATGAAAAGAGTGTATGTTTCATTGTTTTCAAAAGAGGTTGGTTTTTTAATTCTTTTTTTCTATATTAAGGTCTATTTAGACCATTCTCTAATGTATTGAGTGTCATGTGGTCAGTTTGAGTAAAAGTTGTCAAGTTTGTGTAAATGTTGTAAATGTTGCATTAGTAACTTTGCAATTTTTGTTGTTTTGAGAAGTTGAACGGTCACAAGTTCAAAAAACAATTATGAACCATTTTTTTTTTGTTATGCAAGTTTAAAAAGGCCTTGCAAACTTTGAGTAAAAATTTTTGGAGGTAATTTGGTGTTCAAACAATAGAGAAGTCTTTGTTTTCTGCAATTTCTTGTGTAAATTTGTTGTTACAGGCTTTCGTACAGTTCCGTACTGAGTGATTATAATATGAAGTGCACTGAATTTAGTGGAGGCATGAATTAACTTCA
The DNA here is from genome assembly GCA_007258455.2 of Sequoia sempervirens. NCBI lineage: Eukaryota > Viridiplantae > Streptophyta > Pinopsida > Cupressales > Cupressaceae > Sequoia > Sequoia sempervirens. The sequence continues at coordinate 680,685,654 of VDFB02281492.1, forward strand.
TTTTTTTAAAAAATATTTATTTCATAAATTTTGAAGGATTCTACAGGCAATTTACTGAAGACTATTTGAAAAACATGATTTTGAGGGTTTGAGAGTGTAAATATGGAATAAAAGACCATTCCACTAATGGGAATCTCTAAAAATTGGTGAAATTGTGTTAGATTGGTTTATTTTCATGTTTTTTGAGTTGGTAGGAGTAGGGATGAGGTTTTCAAAAAAATTAGTCAATGCCCTAGTTGGGTTTCTTCATGTTTTCAAACAAAAGTGAAGCATAGTGGTAGGGTTATGTTGAAAAATTGTTAGGAGACCATTTTTGGTGATGAGAAATGCATTTTCAGACCTAATTTGATGTGTCTAAGGTTTTGGAATGTATATTTTAGGTTTGGAGTGTGTAGAATAAATAAATGCCGTATTGTGGGAGCCTAATAGGCTTGTAAGAAGCGTAGCAAAAGAAAATAGAGGGTTTTGTTCCAAAGAAAATCCTTATGATTTTGAGATATGCTTATAAATGGCTTAATGTGTATCTAAAACTAGTTTTGGTTTGTGGGTAGGAGTTACTTTCTGAAATTTATGACAAAAACACCTTATTTGGAATGCTACAAGCAAGATTGAAGAAATTGTGAGAAATCACCAAGGTAGGATTTTGAGTGGAAAATTGTTCAAAGTTTATTGAATAGTGTTTTTTTAAGACCTTCACCCTTCTCTGCATCAACATTTGTTCAGATATACATGTGTCTATATAAATTTTTGTTGCATTGTCAAACAAGCCATAGTGGTCTTGGTCTATATATATGGATATACATATCTACCTATATGTATATTTTTAAATATGAAATGAGGAATTCAATACATATATATGTATATATGTGTGTGGGTTGTTTCTGTGTGGCTATCTATCTATGTTTCATGGAATTCAATACAATTTCCCATTTTATCTATAATATTTAGTAGCAAATAAGTGTTATTCTAACACCTCTTATAGAATTTATCTAGTTGTCTTCAATATTTACTACCAAAGAATGTAGCTCAAATATTCTATTATTATTTTTCATGTACAATTTCTCATCTATTTGAAGCTCCATACAACAAACTACTTGGGGTTACTTATGACACCAATGGAGCTTGCTAATTATGTGGGTTGGCGGTGGTGGAGTTGCTTGCCTTGATATGCAGAAGCAGAATGGTAAATTTTTTCCCACATGAGGAATTTTGAATTTACAAGCCAACTCTTACATAGAGTTCTCGTCTTATATCCATATGTTTAATGTGTGTTTTTGATCATCTATCATTTACCTGTAATTCTTAAGTTTTTTTCTAATAGTACTTTTACCATTTCTCTATTTTGTTTATAATATTTAGTGCCAAATAATGTAGCTTGAATTTTGAATTGAAAATCCAACTATTTTATAAATTTCTTGTGTTCGATCAATATGTTTTATGATGTTCCTTTTTCCAATTCCATAAAGCAAATTGTTCATTAAGTAACAGTTGGCAATCTATGTAATAGTTGGCTTGTCAATCTGATGACCATTTTTACTATATGCTTCCTTAGATTTCAATTGTATTTTTTATATAAATACATTTACACTTTCATAATGTAAATATTGCTATAACTTTAGGGAAATTTTCCATCTTGATAAACAACTATATGTAAATAATCTTTTAGATAAGTTGAAAAGATAATTGTATACACATGCAGAAATGCAATGGGTAGGGTAAAATATCTTTTGTAAGTCAAATGTATGATTCTTTTCCCACAAAAAAAAATCCATTTAAGATTTCCCTTTTTATATCCATTGTAGATTGTGGAGGGAAACCACACATCGTTGTCATGTGCTTGTGGGAGGAAAAATAATTTCTTCATTGCATCACATTGTTTATCCCTACAAACACATAACAATTGTGCATGTTGTTCCATTCAAATAAACCATTTACAATGCCATGGTTGGCCTAGTTTTCATTTTGTACATAACATAATTTTTTTCCTTTCTGGTTATTGGTTGTTATATGTGCCATGTTTCATGAACACATTTTTGCATATACATCCTAGCCATGCAATGCAAATATAAGCACTTGCAAAAAAAAAATTATACCAATATATATATATATATATATATATATATTTGTGAAGTTAGATGGACTTTTTAATTTATTATACACTCTTCTTTATATCCATCTATCCATGTTTCTCAAGCCATCTTCAAATCCCATGATGCCAATTCTTTATTGAGATACATGTTTTCGTCAAGTTGTCATGGAAAAAAAATACTACAATATTAGAGATCTTGTTTGAGAACACTTGTTTTTCCCCAATTTTTTTATTAGGTGATATATGATTAGAGTCCATGAGATTTTCCATAGGTGTTACTTGTCTTTCTTACTCGGGGGTTTGGCTAGAGCCCACAAGGTTTCATGATGCCAATATGGTAAGGAGGAAAATGAGCGTGGGTTTAGTGCTTTTTCCTTTCATTGTCATATATTTGTTGTTGCTTATATGCATGGACACACAAATCCTCACATCCACTTGTCTGCCAAAAACATTCTCTATTCTATCCATTGTATTTTTCATTGTTTCTACAGCTCTCTTTGCAACTTCTCAAATATATTACTTATAGACAATTCTTTACCAAGATGTCATGTATTCAAAATGTTCCATTTTATCTCTTTCTATTTACAACACATAATGCTAACCTATTTTATTGTATATCTATATTATTTCCTTTATAATGTTGCACAGATACAATAGACATTCAAGAAAATTAGATTAATGTAAATTGTCTATTTCAAATTGTTTCATGGTCCAACAACTCGATCTAATGTTGCTCACCCTTGTTAAACACCATCAACAGGACATGTTTGTATAAAAAAAATTCATTATCAATCAAAAGATTGGGTGAACCAATTATAAATATTATTAATTATTTTTAGTTTCACATTATCTATATTGATTCTATGCATACACTTACTCACATTTTATGGTTCCTTTTTTATTTTTCTTGTCTATCCACTAACATACCCCTATCTTCTATTTGTAGGACCTAGGCTAAAGCATGCAAAAGCATTCAAAAAATCAAGATACCTATTTTTTTAAAGTTACCGCAGCAAAGAAAACACTACAATATGAGAGATAATATATGAAAAAACCAAAATTTCCCCATATTTGTTATTGTGTGATGTATGATGAAACTCCATGAAATTTCCCCTGGGTGTTTCAAACTTTTCTCTCTTGGGGGTTTGGCTAGAGTCCATGAGGCTCCATGATGCAAATATGGTAGGGAGGATAACGAGCATGGGTTTTGTGCTTTTTCTTTTAACACCATATATTTTTTATTACATAGACACATGTGTACAAAAATCCTTGTATACACTTGGCTTCAAGAAATATAATCTATAATAACATGTTTCTCATGTCATAGCAAGTGGTGGGGAAGCACTTGATACTTTGGTCACGTCACCTCAAAACAAGGCATACCTTTTAATTCAATTATTCTAACAATGCAAAATATGTGTATCGTGTCATCACATTCTTCCTTTGGTGAGGTCTATTTATTTATTTTTGGATCAAAGATGGTGTGTGTGAGTCTTCGATTGGACTATTAACATACTTACTCTCTGAGTGATATTTTTCCCTATATAATCCTTTTTGTGTTGATCAAATGGTATAAAATTTATCAATATAATATTTTCGCTTTCTTCCTGAATAAATGCATTTACATATTTGTTTTTATTTAGACAATAATTCAAGTTGTTATCCTATTTGGTCATTCATTTATTATTATTTTTATCTAAGTCCTCTTTTATTTATTTTTAAATTTCTTTGGTGTTAGGACATCTATTTGCTTCCATTTGTTCAAATTTTTAATATCTGAAGAATCAAACCATAATTCCTACACCAATTAAGGAGCATGTTTTTACTAGAAGCAATTCATAAAAAAATGATATTTTTATTTTCAATTTCCTTGTAATTAACTACTTTTGAATCCTTTCTAATTTTCTCCATTTTATTTTACTACTACTAACCCATAAATCACATGCATAATAATGCTTTTATTTCAAAAACTATGGACAAAATACTACTTATAAAAGGTATTGAATATTAAAGAACTTTCTTTTTTGAAAAAGATTAGTGATGACCATCATAACTAATATTCAAATAAAAAACAATCAAAATAAATAACATCAAAGTAATAAATTATCTAGTACCACATAAGCATTGCAAAAAATATGCCATACCTAAAGTTATGGACTAACTTTTTAAAGAATACTTTTTTAGTGAATATTAGTAATTAAAGGCATGAATAATAACTCTTTAAAAAAGGAGAATCCTTTAATGTTCCATACTTTTCATAAATATTATTTAATCCACAACTTCAAGTTTTCCATGTATTTGTATGCATATGTATCTTAAGATAATTAAATAATAATCAATCAATTGATTGATTAACCTAGACAAAAAATGTTAAATATAGATGTGCATCTAGGTATAATAAATATATAACTAAAATAGAGATAAAATTATATCATACCTTAAATTTTGGAGAGAAATTATTATTATTAAAAAAATTAATTATTTAAAAATTTAAATTTTATTTAATTTTTCAATTGTAATTTTTTAAGAATAAATTTATTAAAAAATCATTTTCATTGAGAATTAATTTACTATGGATTCCCAATGATCTGTCATTTACTTGTGATTCATAAGATTATTAATTAAAATAAATTTTAAATAACTATTGTAATTAAAATTATTAAATAACTATTGTAAATGGTTTCAGGTCCATTCAAAACCTATTTTTCCCCTTTAATCAAAACTATTCTAATTGAAATTATTAAATATTACATATTAATAAAAAAAGTTATTGATGATTAATTACCTAAAATTTAAATTAATGGATACATTGCAAATAATAAGATTCATTCAACATGCCCTATGGTTTTATTTTACATTTTCATAATCAATTTTCAACTAATAAATTTTGATGTGGAAACACAAAGATCATTTTTTTTCATTTTAAGCAAATGGTTCTTAATCTCGCATGCATTGCGTATGAGATACAAACATGAAGTTTAAAATTCTTTACAATGCTCGAATTAAATGAAGACATATAAAACAATCTCTATGCCAAAAATGAAGTGATTTACAATATGTTCAAGTTAGGTGTTTAAAATTGATATCTTTCAATGCACAAATAGGTTGGCTTTAACTTTAATACATGTGTATTGATATGCTTGATATATCCATCTAATTATCCATAATAATGTAACACCCCGCTAAGGGACTTGGTGGATTCACACAAAGACCTTCAACATCATGCCAATAATTTTTTTTAATAAATTAATCCTAATCAATGCCATGAAATAGGTACATAAATTTGTATCACATCTACTACTAACTTAAGCTGATATGCATCATAAATACAACATTCCTATGTTAACCTTTCCATTACATAATAAACAACAATAAATATATCTTCAAGACTACTTCTATCTATTTACATTTCCTTTACAAGAATGCTACAACATACAAGATACATCCATCTGAGAGGTATATATAAAATACATATTGGTCACAATTCTTAGAAATATCTCCTACACATAAATTTATCTTTGGAATTAAGTTGAAGGAAAGACTCCATTTTGCACATGAACTGCACCACCTAAACCAAATGGATGGTTGGAAAATACCTCCCTACCATGTGGAACCCTGAGACCCACTCCCTTTGTGCTAGGAGACAATAGTAGGTCCCACACACAAGAAAGCAATAGAAACATCAACTGGCTAACACCAAACATCAAAAGGAGACTACCTAAAACAAGAATCAGCCAAAAATCTTAAGAACTTTCACAAAGATTTTCAGAACTTCCAGAGAACACATAACACAAACGGATAGGCAACCCAAAAGTTGACCATAATACCACAATGCATTTAATGAAGCACATTACATCATTTTCACAATCTTATAATATGATAGACAACTTTAATTTAGTAGTTCATAATTAGGACCAACAATGCATAACCTTGGTACAATTGATCCTTACATAGTAGATAAGCCTCAACATAAGTTTTTCATAAATAGGAAGGGATTTTCAATATACAAACAATAATCAAATTCAAGAAAAAATGGTACCTAACAATACAGATCATAGGATAGACCTATATCCTCCTATACAACCTCTAGAACTAAACTAATTCCCTCTTGATAGCAGTAAATTTGTCAGCCATAAAACAACCATAAAATAGTAATATCAACTTGAAATTCAAATCCATCCAAAAACCCATTTCATATTTTACCCTCGACTACTCAGTGGCTAGAGTAGAATTGACCAAAAATGACTCAAAAATTCAAAAAATGTGAAACAATAGATGGCTCCCATAAAAATCCTTCTGACAGCAGTCAAATTTTCCAACCATAAAATAGTCATAAAATAGTCATATGAACTCAAAATCCAAATCCGTCAAAAACCCATTTCAGATTTGGCCCTTGAATACTCAATAACATGGGTGGAACTGACCAAAAATTACTTATAAATTCACAAAATGTGAAACAATAGATGAATCCCATAAAAAAACCCAATTTTTGACATACTTGATTACAAACAAATGACAAAAATGAGAAACCTAGCAACCTGATCTTTACATATTATAAAAAAAATTAAAACCTTAATTAATTTAACCCTTTTCAAATGCCTATAAATCTAAAATGCATAAATTAACAAAATCAAAAAAATACTTACCTCAAATTTGAAGAACAATGATGAAAAAGAAGTTGAAACCCCAAAAGATCCTCCAAATTGAAATCACCATTCAAAAACCATAATCCAAAGCCAAAATGTCCATTCACTAGCAGCAATAAATTCAAGAAATATCTTTCATTTCTTCTTACACTTCACAAGCATGGGAAGACCTCAAAAATGAAGAGTGGAAATCCAATATGAACTCCAGAACAAAAAAGCCAAAAGAGAGAAAACCCTCTCCCTCAAAAAAAGAGAGAATCTCATGAATGAGAAATGGAAACCTCCTTTTTAACCTCCCAGCCACCCTTTGAACTCCAAATTTAGTCACTTCTCATAATAGAGTTATTAGAGTGGGTTTTGGACTTTATAAAAGGGATTTTATTGAATAAAAATACCGCTAACCCATAAATCTATCACCTAGGAAACATTTTAAACCATTAATACCACATAAGGACTTCATAAAACGTAAATTAAGTGACCATTTTAGTAAAATAAATAAAGAGACTAATAAAACAACTATTTCATCTAAACAATAGTAAAAAAGTATTATTCAATAAATAGTAACCATATACCAAATAATCAATAAACAAAACACATAATAATAATAAATAGTAATCAAATAACAATTACCCAAAATAATAACATATTAGTATGTGCATAATAATATTAGTAGTTATTAACATAATCTCATGACAATATTAAATCACCACCTTAGCATAAATGATAACAATAATAATCAATACCCACTCACACAAATAATGATAATATATAATAACATAACAACACATTAACATAAATAAATATATCACTTATGAGTAATATTAGATCACACCTCAAACACATTAATAACAATTATAATAACAACTAACATGATTGACCCAATATCTAACTTCACTCTAATAATCCACAATCCAAGGCTAGGCATAAACCACAAAATAACTTCTCACATGAAATAGGCATTCACATCAAAGCATAAATAAAACTAATAACAATAATAACAACCTGACCACCATAGGGCTTAGCACCAACAAGTTGGGATCCAAAATGAAGGTTAGACAACAAAATAAAACAATCACATATCCCATAAGAAACATTCACATAAATACAACACTCCAACCATAGGTGTAATACCCCTCCTGTTACTTTTTAGATTTGGTACTTTGATACTGTGATGAGACTGTTATTGTTTGGTTTGGTTAGTAGACATTGTTGTTTATGCCTATACATTTGAGGACATGGTTATTGATATGATATTGTGATTGGTGATATTAGTTTGATTTCAGTAACATTGTGATGCATTAAGTCAGTAAATTATGTTATGATATGATTTGTTAGTTTAGAAATGATTAATTTATTGGTTATATTATATTGTTTGGATAGATGTGATGAAGGACAGTGTAGCACCACTCGTTCGCGAGTGCCTTGCTATGTTGTGATTCCTTCTCACAACAAAATGCTTTGATTTTATATATGTATGCACATGTACATGACTTCATTTGTATGCAGGGATTGTAGGTGCATAGTCTCAATTCCACCTACTTCGGCAGGACAGGGTGAGCACCAATAGCCCAATGGTTTAATGTTGAAACAAAGGTGACAATGAAGTCATCCTATCCCATGTTGTCGAACCGTCAGATTGAATGTTATTGTGCATTCTTGTAATTGTCGTTCTTTGGGATTTTTGTTTGTGTCTTGTCGTATTTTATTGATGTTGTTATTTTATAAGTTGTGATTTATTTAATTTAATTGATGGTAATATTGTTATTAAAATGTTAGATTAAATTGTATTTAAATATTTAAATGTTTTATTTATTTATTTAAAAAAAGAAAAAGAAAAAGTCATGTGTTTTATTAAATATTAATTAGATATTAAATGGTGTTTTATTATTTTAATTAATTATCTTTTTTTTTTTGAAAAAGGGGTAAAAATTTTATTCAATCAAAGCTAGAGTACAAAGCAACGGCCAGAGGCCAACCAAAAAAGACCACCACCAGACCACCCAACAACCACACTACCTATTCATGTCCTCCACTAATAACCTCTCCAGGGTCCCAAGATAATTAGAAGGAAGCTCATCCTTTCCACTAATTTCCCAACCATCCAAATTCTCGGAGGCCCACTTCGCCAAACAATTGGCCACTTTGTTCCACTCTCTAGGGATATGACAAAAGGAGATAGAATCCAAGGTGCTGCAAAGACTCAAATATTGTCTGCCCACAAAAGCCAATTGCCAGCTAACATTGTCCAACCTTTGGTCATTCAACAAATCCACAACAATCTAAGAATCTGACTCACAGATGATCCTTCTCCAACCTAAGGAGCATCCACGCTCAACAACAATCTTAATAGCAAGGGTCTCCATCAGATTACTAGAATGCTGCCCCTTGTAACTAGAGAAGACAAAAGCCACACCACCATCATTACATCTACCAATACCCCCCACACCAGCATGACCAGGGTTCCCACGAGAAGAACCATCAGTATTAATCTTTAGGACCCCCACCAGGGGAGGCATCCACCTCCCATCATGACAGACCTATTGCCGAACTAGACGGGGTCTTCTGCCAGCAAAGCATCCCCTGATACTATCCCCCAAGCTCAAATTCTGCACAATATCAAGATCACCTGGATCAAGATTTTCAGGCATGTCACACTTAGCCGAAATAGTCTCCTGAAGCTTGCTAAGAATCTTCTTCCATAATTGAAGATTTCCCAAATTGGAACCACAAAAAACTCTACGGTTCCTCTCCAACCAAAGGTTCCAAAGAATGAAAATAGGCCCAATAGCCTAGGCCACCTGTAGGAAAGGAGTCTTCACTGGAGGTCTGCCCAAACTTTCCCAAAAGTCAATGAAGGAGGTAGCATGAATACAACCATGATGCCAAGCCTCCCACCATCTGTGCCATAACTCTCTAGAGTAAGGGCAAAGAAAGAACAAGTGGGAGGTACACTCTTCGCTGTGAGAACAAAGAAGGCAAATAGAGGGTCCCTGAAAGCCACGCTTGCGCAGATTTTCCCAAGTGAGGCACTTCCTCTGAGCAACCAACCATAAGAAAAAATTGCATTTGGGCCAAGAGAAGTTGTCCCAAACCTTCTTCCACCAGTGCACCTCAGCAGGACCATGTAAGTTCCTGTCAAGCATAGCATAGACTTGGGCAACCATAAATTTACCTTTTGGACTAGGATTCCAAGCCAGAACATCCCTCCCATTAAGGGAGCTACAGAGCCTAGTCTCCAAAACTCTAGAGAGAACAACTTGATCCTCATCAGAACCACCCAAGGGCCACTCCTGTGGGTCCTTCCAGCAAGCCACCACTGCCTGCCCAATACGCTTGACAGTTTTAAAATGCTCCACCTTAATCCAACTGGCCTCAGAAAAAATATGGCAAAGAGGCTGAAGCTGAGGAAAACTAGAAAGAATGGGAGGGTGGCCATCCCAAGAGTCCTGCCAAAACAAAGCATCAGAGCCTCCATAACAGATCTAGAAGAGACCCTCCTTAATCAGATGAGCACCCTTCTTAAGGGTATCCCAAATACAAGAACCTTTACCCTACAAAGGAAGATGCGGCACATCGAGGAAATCAACACTAGGAAGATACTTGTGGGTCAGAATCTTAGCCCAATCTTGATCTTGATTGTTGCACCACCTCTAGTACAACTTGGCAGCCAAGGCCATGACAACAAGAGCTGTAGACCTAAGACCGAGGCCCCCAACATGCTTCAACCTACAAATAGACTCCCACTTGACTAAGCTCCACTTTGAGGAAAGAAGGTTGCCAGACCAAAGAAATTGCCGAGACAAAGCATCAAATTCCTGCATAAAGGTGGACAGGGGAACTTGCACACAACACCTATAAATGGGGAGAGACTGCACCACAGTCTTAAGAAGAATCACTCTCCCAGCAGAAGATAGCCATCTATAAGTCCAATGGCTAACCTTACTCCAAAATTTATCCAAAATTCCCTGCCAATACTCTCTCTGTTGGGCTCCCAAAGCCAAAGGGATCCTAAGGTACATCAAGGGAAGAGAACCGATCTGAAACCTAAGGATTCTAGCAATCCTGCTCTGAATAAGCTGAGGTGTATTAAAGAAGTAAATGGAAGATTTATCATCATTAATACACTAGCCAGAAGCCTTCAGATAGATGTCTAAAGCATGCCTGAAGTTCACCACCTCACTAATTCTAACCAAGCCCATTAGCCCAGTATCATCCACAAACTGAAGATGAGAGTAGGAAGGAAGAAGGTTGTTCCAGCTCCTGCCACGGATAAGACCCTGTCTCACCTGAGATTTAATAAATCTTCCAAGACCCTCTACCATGATGATGAATAAGTAAGGAGATAAAGGTTCCCCTTGCCGGAGTCCCTGAGAAGCACTAAACAAATTTGAAGGTTCCCCGTTAATGAGAATGGAGAAAGAGGCAGAGGTCACACAATTAAGAACCCAGTTCACCCATTCCTCAGCAAAGCCAAAAGCCAAGAGAATTTTCTGTAAGAACTCCCAGCTCACCCGATCATAAGCTTTAGACATGTCAAGTTTAATAAACATAGCCTTCTCCTTAGAGTTAGCCATAGAATGAATAGCTTCCATGGCTATCACAACACCATCCAAAATTTGTCTCCCTTCAACAAAACCACCCTGCTTAGTCGAGATCAAAGTACCAAGGAGTGGTTTGAGTCTCTCAGCAATCAATTTGGTGATGATCTTGTAAACAACATTACATAACGCAATAGGCCTGAATTGAGCTAACCGATTAGCTCCTTCCAACTTAGGTATGAGAGCCAAGAAGGTTGAATTCATAGACTTGAGCATCTGTTTGTTCCTAAGAGATTCCTGAACCACCTCAAGGAGATCAAACTTTATAATTTCCCAGAACTCCTAAAAAAACTCAATTGGAAACCCATCTGGACTAGGGGCCTTACCTTTTTTCATATTAAAAACCACTTTCTCCAACTCAGGTAACAAAATAGGACATAAGAGAACCCCATTCATCTCAGTAGAGACCGGGTGGGGAATACAATCCATGATGGCCTGTGCCTCAGCCCAAGTAGCAAAATTCTCCCTAGAAAAGAGGTTTGAAAGATAATTGACTGCCTCCCTGGAAATATCAGCATAGGACGAGAGTTGAGCCCCATCCTACGAAACAAGAGAGGAGATAGAATTTCCATGTCTTCGAGCCTTAACTGAATTATGAAAGAATGCAGTGTTCCTATCCCCCTCCTGAAGCCAATCAATATGAGATTTTTGCTTCCAGAAGATCTCTTCCTGAAGTTCCCACTCTTCTAAACTCTTCAGAGCCAAGGACTCAGCCATACTAAGGGCCAAGGTCAACCCGTGATCCTGAATCTAACGAGTGATAGAATCCAATTTGGACTGGGCATCCAACTTCTGAGCTTGAAGGTTCCCAAAATGTTGTTTATTCCATCTCTTGAGCCTGAACTTCACATGTTGGAGCCTCTTGCTAAAAGTAAACATGGCTGTCCCATGGGAAGGCATCCCCTCCTACCACCAATCCCACATAAGATCATGCAGCGATTGATCTCTTAACCACATCAACTGAAATTTGAAAGAGGGATTCTTCATGACACCATAAACGGTGGCTGAGAGCTTGATAGGCTAGTGATTCAAGCCCCTCCAATCAAGAATTTCTGAACTGGTAATCAACCTACTATTCAACCAATAGCAAGAGACAAGAAATCTATCAAGCCTCTCTAAGATAGCCTCAACACCACATCTCCTATTATTCCATGTAAAGACACCATTGCTTGGCTTCACATCGATGAGGTTCAAGGACCCAATCATATCCCTAAGTAAATTTGCAGAAGGGTCCAGCCTAGCTAAACCACCCCATTTTTCATCCAAGCAAGTAACAACATTAAAATCACCAGCCATAATCCATGGAAGAAATGGGTCCAAGGCACGGATGAATTGAATGTGAGCCCAGAGATTTGACTTACCTGATAGATTAGTTGGAGCATAAATATTGGATAAAAGACATCTCTCTCCAGTTGTAAAGCAAGAGGCAACCAGAGAAATGTGGGTGCTCTGAATAATGCTGGATTCTAATAATTATCTTGTTGAGGATAATTATTAGAATAAATTATTTAAATTAATTAGATAATGTGCTTTGCAAGTAAAGTTGTAAAAACAAAAAATAAAACAAAAAGTATTGAAGAATAGAAAAATAAATAAATAAAAGAACAGAAAAAAAGTTGAAAGATCATATGAGATTTGAGAGTTGACTAAAAAGCTTGCTTTTAAAGAATTAATTTCTTTTATTGTGGATTTTTGAGAGCTTTTGGAAGAAATTGGTAATATCTTTTATGTAATTGAAATTTTTGGGAGTTTTCTCAGACAGAGGATTATTGAGACAGAAGTAGCACAAGTTAATGGTTATGTATTTTTGAATCTTCTGGAGTTTGGGAAAAAGATAATTTCATTCTTTTGCTTGCTATATTTTGAGGAGAGTTTTAGAAAGGGATTGTCAATATTTTGCTAGTGTTATTCTAGAGAGTCTTTTGAACAAGGATTGGATTCGAATTTGGGCACAAAATTCTGGAGAGGTGATTTCGAAGAAGGAACGAAAAGCTGTTCGAAGAGACCAGTAGAATAAAGCAAGCTTCGCCAAAATTCCATCGCGTAGGACTCCAGGTTCCTCTTGTTTCTCTTTTAATTCTCTAATTCAAAGGAAAACAAACAAACAATTGAATAAATAAGTTGGATCATTTGATAGAAAAGAAGATTTTGTTAGAAAATTAATGTTACTTGAAAACAAATCAACATGAGGATATTATTATGATTTGTGAATATAATGTATAGTTTCTCTGCCTATGTTAATATGGGTAAAATTGTTCTTGCATTAATGAATCGTTTTCAATTGAATATATATATATATATATATATATATATATATATATATATATATATATATATATATATATATATATTTATATATATATATATATATATCTGTATCATTGGGTGATTATAATTTTGAAAACAGAGAAAGTTATCTTCTGTTGTTATCACAGAGAAATTTATACCCAGATTGTCTTATTGTAATATATATATATATATATATATGTATACATATATATATAATAATATTTATATAAATTTACTCATTTTATATTTTTGATTGTATCGGTCAAATCAAAGAGTGGTACATAGGTCGAAATGGCGGCCATATCTATGCACGCCATACCTCTGGCATTTATTCTAAGTTAAAAAATTATATATAAAAAAATGGAATGAAATCTTTGTTTTAAAAAAATATTTCTTTTAAAAGTAAAATTTTTGGAGGAGTTGGCAGGGACGGCGATGGGTCATACCCCCCAGCCCCCCCTCTGCATTCCCTGGGTACTGCGTGAGTCACAATGACTGTTGCGTGCAGTCAGTAGGACTGTTGTACGCAATACTTTGTAAGGGACGACCTTTTCCATTATATTTATGAGAGGTTTTTTTTTATATATTTATATGTATATATATTTATTTTATTAAATATTATAATTATAATTTATTTTAAATTAAAACGTAATTATAATTATTTTATTTAATATTTTTTTATTTTATTAAATATTATAATTATAATTTATTTTATTTAAAACTTAATTGTAATTATTTAATTTAAATTTATTTTTATTTTAAAATGTAATTTATGTATTTTATTTCAAAAGGTTAAATAATGTTATATATACCTATATAGAGGGCATTATTTTATCATTTGTTATGTTGAACAAATAATTTAAACAGAAAATTAGCCTTATTTTGTATGGTATATGGACTATATTGAGTTAGTTGTATTTCATTTTTTTTTTAAAATGTGAATCTTATATTTATTTATTTTTATTTTTGTAACATTTTTCAAATGGGTGAAATTAATTTAATTGAATGATTGGGAGTGAATTACATTAATTTGGTGCAATCTTTCAAAAAAATTATTTGAGTTTTCATTTCCGTTATGGTTGTTCTTTAGTGATATCCATGTGGGAACCCTGTTGTCTTGCAACCCTTGTTCCAGAGGCATGTTGAATTTTGAATGTTATCCTCGTCTTGGTTACACTTTTGGAGTTGAAACTTATTGGTTTTATGATGGAAGGGTTGTAGGGGTTGTTGAATTTTGTTATGAATTATCGCGAGATGAGTTATGCCTCGCGTGGATTGGTTTTGAGTTATTTGCTTCATCTATTTTAGTACAACCTTTGCCTAGTTTTGATTTATGTTAAGGGTCTTAGGGAGAGTGGCTCTTCATGGGGGTCGGTGCCTCAGTTGGAGGAAGGGCCAGGAGATCCCATGAGAGCTATGCGATGACACTCTCCACTGGACACCCGTTTTCCTTGTGTAACACCCCTTCTTTTTGTGCTCTGTTAATCAGACAATTTTTTTCTATGTTATGCTTCGATCATGTTAACATGTGAATTAATGATGCTTTATGTTTTGGTTATGTTAATGATGTAAGCTTTGTCAGCTAGTGATACTGTATTGGTGAAGGGGACGGGATCACATCACTCGCATGCAAGCGCCCTGTGATTCCGTGATTTCCTCTTCACGGTGTGTTTTATTATTATATTATATGTATGTTCGACACTCATGTGATTACAGGATGCAGGTACAGGACATTGACTCTACCTAGTTCTACGGGTTTGAGCATGTCCCTTGTTCAATGGAAATCGATTGGGAGATAGTAGTTAGGTTTTTCTGTGTCAAGCCACTACCCTAGTCTCAGCGTGTCGTCGGATTGTAGTCGGGTTGGTTGTTATGTTGCCTTGTCTCCGTGTTCTTATTTAAATGCAAGTTAATTGGCTTATGTTGCTTAATGGATGATTAAATGTTTTTGGCTGAAATGCTAGAAATATTAATTACTATATTAATTAATTTAATTTAATTAATAAAATAATCTAATATTGGATTAGATTTATTTTATTGATTATTTAAATTAATTGTGTGAATTAATTAAGTTATTCCTTTTGAATTAAAAGTGTTAAAAGATTTAATTCTTTTGTTGAAAAGAAAATGTTAAAATGTATTGATTTACATTTGGAATTGGAAATTTGTTTTAAGTTATTTAAAATTCAAGTTTTTTCAAAATGCAATGACTTTGGGGAAAAGATATTTAGAATAGTTGACTAATTTGGAAAAAAAATTGGTAAATAGAATTGCATTTGAATTTCAATTTGGGGAATAATTTGGAGAAGCTTTGAAATTTTATGTTGAGTTTGAATTTGAGTTAGAATCTGAATTTGAATTTGGTTTTGGATTTGGAATTTGAGGGAATATATTTTTATTTTGGGGATTTTTATGTGTGTGGTTTTCGGAATGAAGAATTGGATTTGCAAAAATGAGAAGAGG
>VDFB02281492.1:680701838-680798013 GCA_007258455.2 Sequoia sempervirens
ATATTTATATTATATATATATATAATATATAAATTTATAATATGTTATTTGGTTAATTTTTTTTTTTATATTTTGAATAATATGGGTTTATTTAAAAAGATGGTTTTGGAAATTTATTGAATGGTTTAATGGATAGGTTATAAAGGTATAAATATATTTAAGAAATAAATATATGTATACATTCAACATATATATTTATAATTAAATATGCAATTTTCAATATGATTATTTTTCTACATTGATGTGGAAATGGGTGTTAGAATGAAATGATTATTTAAAAGATTGTTTTGGTCGTCATGATTAAATGGAGAAAATAAAATACCAATGGAGTTTGATGATATTCGATAATGCACCCTTATTGTTAATTTATTAATTGATTATTTGTGTTATACCATTGTTTTGTTATATGTTTGTATATTTAAATAATAAATATATATTTAATATATATTTATATTTAAATATAAGAATTTCAATATGATTTATTTTATTGAAGTTGAGGCGAAATAGATTTTAGATTTAAACAATATTATTTAAAAGAAGGCTTGATCATTATGAATAAATCGAAGAAATGGAATAGACTTTTAGATGTAATCTTTCGTGAGTTACCAATAAAATTTGATTAATCCTCAAGTGTGCAATTATTGTTAGTTATTAATTGTTTCTTTTACATTATACCATTGTTTTGCTTGGATTTAAAATATCCTAATGATAGGTTGTGGAATGATGACTATTTTTATATTGAAAGGAATAGATCAGATTCGTGAAAGTTATATGGTTGAGAACTTATAAGTATCAGTAAAGGATTAAATATATGATGCATATATGTACCTTGATTTCTATTTGATGAGAAAAGATTGTTTGTCAAAATTGATCTCAAGTTATTTAAAGAACATGTGTGTCTATGATTGTTGAGTTCAGTGATTTCTTGTTGGTATGACTTGGGCAATTATTGTTATATTCGTAAGCGTGATTTGGTTGAACTAGATTTTATTCCTTGAGGCTAGGGACTCTTTGTTTTCATTATGATTTCTTATTGGCCTTGTTGATAATATCAGTCTTCCAGTTATGTTTTCTTGAGATGATGTTATGTCTCTGGTGATTTTCTTTGTCTATCTTGGAATGTGTGTGAGTTAAGCTTCAGTGGAAACCTGGTTCTTTGTACAGGTTGTGTGACCTCGTGATTAAGGTCGAGTTGTGTATCAGTTCATTATGTGGGTTACCATTATGTTAGTCAACCTTGTGTTAGCCTTGGGTGGTGCACGCTTGACTTCAGTTTTGGACATCTGTAGTGATGTGTTACCTGTCGAGGTGTGTTGATTATGTGTGTTAAGTGTGAGTGCATTAGATACCCTTGGCATGTTGATTGAGTTTATGTTGTCAATAGGGGAGTAGCTTTCAAATGGCGCCAAGCCACAAAGTGGTTCCAGGATAACTCGGGTGAGAGTCAGTTAATTAAGTGAAAATTAAAATAACTTACTAGGGAGAGAGTAGCTTTGAACATTAAATAAGATAATTTAGCCTCGCTCATTGGCTCAAGGGCTTGTACGAGACTTGAGATGAGTCGAGAAGGTTTGGAATGGTAAGATCGTTATCTCATCCTTATGAGAGATAATTGATTCCGCTCTGGTGTGCATGTGGGGTCGGGAGTCGGTTGAGGTTTCCAGGATATCCCTAGAGGGGGGCCGGGACCTAGGAAGACTAGCCAGGAGATCCCATGCAACCTTTGCGATGACACTCCTCCTATGACAGCAGTTGGTATTGTGTTGTACCGTTGGTTTATTTTGTACGGTGATTGTACTCGTTTTTGTTCTCTGGAAGCATGGTAACCATGTGACTAAGTGATGTGGTATATATTCTTGTTGGCAGTTTAGTTTTTGTGTTGGCCTGTGTCTAGTGGTAGATGGTCTTGTCTAGGAAATTCTTGTTACTATCTCCTAGCACAGAGGGAGTGGGGCCTTTGGGTTCCACGTGGTCGGGTGGCGTGCATTATTTTCCGTTGGTTCTTCTTCTTTGTTCGTGTGATTGTGATTCGAGTTGAAGAGCTCATGGGAATCAGTTTATCTCATGCCTTGTTCTCTCAATTCTTATTGTATTTTATTATGCCTCAGTTGTTATCGAGGTGGAATTTGTATTATGTAATCATTTGGTTGGAATTGCCTCATTCTGGGAATGAGTGTTGTAATCTTATTGTTTAAATGTTAATTTGGAATCTTGAGGTATTAAATATCCTTGTTGTAATTTATCTTGAATGGAATGTATGTTGTCTTATTTCCTTAAGTGATTAATGTTTTGGTTTATTTTAATGTTAGTTGTTGTTTGGGTTTTTAAGTAATCTTTGTCTCATGGCCTTAGAGGTTGTTGGCAATATGTATTATCTTCATGTTATTTATACTTAAACAAAACAAAAAAATTGGTACATTTAAGTAGTGAATTGCAACTTCCTCTAGGGTTGCGTGGTGGGCATTACACATGGTATCAGAGCCTAGGTTTAAACACTAGGAACTCTAGGATTATGTTGGACCCATTATGTTGTAAGTTGTGTAGGTTTATACTCTGGGCACTATGAGCCCATTGTATTGACCTAGTTGTTTTTCTCTTTCGTGTTGTTTTCCTTTTGGGTTGATTTCTCTTGTTTGCCCAGAAGTTGTCGTTAAGTGGTATAGGTCCAATGGTGCAGGAAACTAGTGGAAAGGATAGGATCCTCGGTGTAGTGTGCAATGCACCGATATCCTTTCTATTGGAAGAATGCATTATGGATGATTGTGTAGTGTGTTTTTGATGTGTTGTGTGTGGTGGACGACAATTAGTTTTGTTGTTGTTTCCACCCTTGCATGTCTTTTGTTGAATTCTTTTGTGAGGGTTAGGCTCGCAAGCCTACCAAGAGGTGTGTTTTGTTTGGCTCCCTTCTTGTTGCTTGGCTTTTTCGTTGTGTAAAGGGGGTGACCCTTGAGTGATTCTTGAGAGTGGTTGTAGTGTGTTTGTTGGTGGGTTGCAGGTGACATGTGTTGCCTAAAATTAACCTTGCTTAGGTTCTTTGTTCATGTTCTTGGAATGTTTGTTTGACCTTGAAGGTACCAAGAGGTTCCTTTGGTGTGTATTCTCTTTTGGAGTTTTGTTGCTTCTCTTAACCATGCAAAGTTTCTGATGCATGTCTTCTTGTGCTTTAACTCTTGTGCAAGTGATTGCGTGATTGACCCCTATGTGGTGTTGAAGTTTCTTTTGCGTGTATATTTTATTGAGATTATAAATATGGTAATGAAAATTATTGATCATGTTAGTTCATAGAATTTGTGCAGGCTCTCTTTTGATCCATGCACTTGTGTGAAAGTGATTGTATGATGATGAGACCATGTTTGCAATAGTGCTTATGTTAGAATTGTAAATTCTTCCCTCTCCTTCCCTCTTTTCTCATTGGTTTAACAAAGATGCCTGTCCTTGAGTGTGTGGTGTATTGAAAATCCATAGTATGTGGTATTTTAGGAGAAAATTTTTATGTGTTCATGGCAGTTGTTTTATTAAGCTCAAGCCTTGGGTAAATGACCTAAGTCCCCAAGTTGCATTCATAATCATGGAAACGTATAATATGAATAGAAAACCATTTTGTAGTAAGTAAAAGTTTAGAGAAAATAAAGGATTAGAGAAACAGTCGCATGTAAACGATAATTGCATAATAGGTGCATCTTGTTGATGAGGCCAACAACTTCCAATTTTATTGTTAAGTTTTAAGGAAATCATGTTGATGTTAGATTATTGTACCTAGATTCAAAATGCAAAATGTTGAATGAATGTTGAAGTGATAATGTTGCATACCTTGTCTGGAGTAAACTTGTAATGATATTGATTTGTGTGTGTCTTATGGAGTTTGTAATAGGGGAACTTGCAGGCTTCCAGGAGTAAGCCTGACCCTAGGGGGGAGGATGTAACACCCCTTCTTTTTGTGCTCTGTTAATCAGACAATGTTTTTCTATGTTATGCTTTGATCATGTTAACATGTGAATTAATGATGCTTTATGTTTTGGTTATGTTAATGATGTAAGCTTTGTCAGTTAGTGATACTGTATTGGTCAAGGGGACGAGATCACATCACTCGCATGCGAGCGCCCTGTGATTCCGTGATTTCCTCTTCACAGTGTGTTTTATTATTATGTTATATGTATGTTCAACACTCATGTGATTGCAGGATGCAGGTACAGGACATTGACTCTACCTGGTTCTACGGGTTTGAGCATGTCCCTTGTTCAATGGAAATCGATTGGGAGATAGTAGTTAGGTTTTTCTGTGTCAAGCCACTACCCTAGTCTCAGCGTGTCATCGGATTGTAGTCGGGTTGGTTGTTATGTTGCCTTGTCTCCGTGTTCTTATTTAAATGCAAGTTAATTAGCTTATGTTGCTTAATGGATGATTAAATGTTTTTGGCTGAAATGCTAAAAATATTAATTACTATATTAATTAATTTAATTTAATTAATAAAATAATCTAATATTGGATTAGATTTATTTTATTGATTATTTAAATTAATTGTGTGAATTAATTAAGTTATTCCTTTTGAATTAAAAGTGTTAAAAGATTTAATTCTTTTGTTGAAAAGAAATTGTTAAAATGTATTGATTTCCATTTGGAATTGGAAATTTGTTTTAAGTTATTTAAAATTCAAGTATTTTCAAAATGCAATGACTTTGGGGAAAAGATATTTAGAATAGTTGACTAATTTGGAAAAAAAATTGGTAAATAGAATTTCATTTGAATTTCAATTTGGGGAATAATTTGGAGAAGCTTTGAAATTTCATGTTGAGTTTGAATTTGAGTTAGAACCTGAATTTGAATTTGGTTTTGGATTTGGAATTTGAGGGAATATATTTTTATTTTGGGGATTTTTATGTGTGTGGTTTTTGGAATGAAGAATTGGATTTGCAAAAATGAGAAGAGGGCTTTTGGGATTTTGGATGGAATCTAGGTTGAGAAATGAAGATCTTGGGAGGAGATTGGAAAAGGAAGGAAACAACAAAAGATCCCACATCAATCTGTTCTTCAAGCTTTTGGAATTAGGTTTTATTCTTGTTTTGTGTTTGAAGTTTTGAAAATTTTGTTCAAATCTAGATGGAAGGATAGAAAACAATTAAACCCTTTTTGGATCATGGTAAATAGAACATGAAATAAATCAAACAACATAGATTCCACAATGAAAATGAAACACAAGATCTTGCAAAACCTCTCTTTGAAATTTAAAAAAAAAAAAAAATTGTGAAATTTGTGCTCATGAATCTGTGATTAAACATTTTCTTTGTTCTTTATATTTGTGGAATGAAGTTTCTCAATTTGAACTAGTTTTGGAATCAATTTATATATAAATATGCATTTGTTTTATGTTTTTTTTTACTCTGGTTTTTAAGAAAATAAAAATGCAGAGCAGGGGGTTTATCTTATGCATTTTTTCGCGTTTTTTAATTGGCAGATTAAAAATAAATAAAAAAATTATGGGGGTTTTGTTGGGGGCGGCGGTCATGGCCGCCATGGCCACCCCAAGGGGAAGTCGCTGCCATTGGTAGCGCCGTCCCCATAGTCATGGGGAAAGCACTGCCAGCAGTAGCGCCGCCTCCCACAGGGGAGGCCGAGCGTGGCCACGGTCGCGTCCCCTCCTTCGTGGGAGCCGCGGCCACGGCTAGGGCACGACCCTTGCTTGTTTTATTTTTTGTATTTCATTTTATTTTTATTATATTAATATAATTCGTATATTATAATATATATAATATTTATATTATATATATATATATAATACATAAATTTATAATATATTATTTGGTTAATGTTTTTTTTTTTTATATTTTGAATAATATGGGTTTATTTAAAAAGATGGTTTTGGAAATTTATTGAATGGTTTAATGGATAGGTTATAAAGGTATAAATATATTTAAGAAATAAATATATGTATGCATTCAACATATATATTTATAATTAAATATGCAATTTTCAATATGATTATTTTTCTACATTGATGTGGAAATGGGTGTTAGAATGAAATGATTATTTAAAAGATTGTTTTGGTCGTCATGATTAAATGGAGAAAATAAAGTACCAATGGAGTTTGATGATATTCAATAATGCACCCTTATTGTTAATTTATTAATTGATTATTTGTGTTATACCATTGTTTTGTTATATGTTTGTATATTTAAATAATAAATATATATTTAATATATATTTATATTTAAATATAAGAATTTCAATATGATTTATTTTATTGAAGTTGAGGCGAAATAGATTTTAGATTTAAACAATATTATTTAAAAGAAGGCTTGCTCATTATGAATAAATCGAAGAAATGGAATAGACTTTTAGATGTAATCTTTCGTGAGTTACCAATAAAATTTGATTAATCCTCAAGTGTGCAATTATTGTTAGTTATTAATTGTTTATTTTACATTATACCATTGTTCTACTTGGATTTAAAATATCCTAATGATAGATTGTGGAATGATGCCTATTTTTATATTGAAAGGAATAGATCAGATTCGTGAAAGTTATATGGTTGAGAACTTATAAGTATCAGTAAAGGATTAAATATATGATGCATATATGTACCTTGATTTATGTTTTATGAGAAAAGATTGTTTGTCAAAATTGATCTCGAGTTATTTAAAGAATGTGTGTCTATGATTGTTGAGTTAAGTGATTTCTTGTTGGTATGATTTGGGCAATTATTGTTATATTCGTAAGCATGATTTGGCTGAACTGGATTTTATTCCTTGAAGCTAGGGACTCTTTGTTTTAATTATGATTTTGTGTTGGCCTTGTTGATCATGTAAGTCTTCCAGTTGTGTTTTCTTGAGATGATGTTATGTCTCTAGTGATTTGCTTTGTCTATCTTGGAATGTGTGTGAGTTAAGCTTCAGTGGAAACCTGGTTCTTTGTATGGGTTGTGTGACCTCATGATTAAGGTCGAGTTATGTATCAGTTCGTTATGTGGGTTACCATTATGTTAGTCAACCTTGTGTTAGCCTTGGGTAGTGCACGCTTGACTTCAGTTTTGGACATCTGTAGTGATGTGTTACCTATCGATGTGTGTTGATTATGTGTGTTAAGTGTGAGTGCATTAGCTACCCTTGGCATGTGATTGAGTTTTATGTTGTCGATAGGGGAGTGGCTTTCAAACGAGCGCCGAGCCCAAAGTGGTTCCAAGATAACTTGGGTGAGAGTCAGTTAATTAAGTGAAAATTAAAATAACTTACTAGGGAGAGAGTAGCTTTGAATATTAAATAAGATAATTTAGCCTCGCTCATTGGCTCAAGGGCTTGTACGAGACTTGAGATGAGTCGGGAAGGCCTGGAATGGCAAGATCGTTATCTCATCCTTATGAGAGATAATTGATTCCGCTCTGGTGTGCATGTGGGGCCGGGAGTCGGTTGATTTTTCCAGGATATCCCTAGAGGGGGGCCGGGACCTAGGAAGACTAGCCAGGAGATCCCATGCAACCTTTGCGATGACACTCCTCCTATGACATCAGTTGGTATTGTGTTGTACCGTTGGTTTATTTTGTACAATGATTGTACTCATTTTTGTTCTCTGGAAGCATGGTAACCATGTGACTAAGTGATGTGGTATATATTCTTGTTGGTAGTTCAGTTTTTGTGTTGGCCTATGTGTAGTGGTAGATGGTCTTGTCTAGGAAATCCTAGTTACTATCTCCTAGCATGGAGGGAGTGGGGCCTTTGGGTTCCATGTGGTCGGGTGGCGTGCATTATTTTTCGTTGGTTCTTCTTCTTTGTTCGTGTGATCGTGATTCTAGTTGGAGAGCTCGTGGGAATCAGTTCTTCTCATGCCTTGTTCTCTCAGTTCTTATTGTATTTTATCACCCCTCAGTTGTTATCGAGGTGGAATTTGTATTATGTAATCATTTGGTTGGAATTACCTCATTCCGAAAATGAGTGTTGTAATCTTATTGTTTAAATGTTAATTTGGAATCTTGAGGTATTAAATATCCTTGTTGTAATTTATCTTGAATGGAATGTATGTTGTCTTATTTCCTTAAGTTATTAATGTTTCGGTTTATTTTAATGTTAGTTGTTGTTTGGGTTTTTAAGTAATCTTTGTCTCATGGCCTTAGAGGTTGTTGGCAATATGTATTATCTTCATGTTATTTATACTTAAACAAAACAAAAAAATTGGTACATTTAAGTAGTGAATTGCAACTTCCTCTAGGGTTGCGTGGCGGGGCATTACACCTTGTTTCTTGTTGTCTCTGCAATTGTGTACTGAATTGTTTTTTCAGATTTATATGGAATCATGTTCTATTTATTGTTTTAGATTTATTTGGAATTGTATTTTGAATGTTGTATTAGTTCTTATGGAAATTTCTTTTGGATGTTGTATCAGTTCTTCTGGTTTTGTACTCTTATTGTTGATTCAGATTCTTGTGAAAATGATTTATGAATGTTCCTTGGTGACTTGTTTAATTGTTATTTCTTGGGTTAATTGTGATGAGTGTCATAGATTTATTTTATTATGTTGACTCGTGAATGTTGTGGTCTATGTCATTGTAACCTTGAGTTGTAATTGTATTCATACTACATTGTTCTCTTGGAGTCTGTTTTGACAATCATGGTCGAGTTAACTTCCTTGTCACCTCTGAGCATGGGGGGTGAGTTATTCATAATTCACATGGTTGGTTGGAACGTGCTCCGCACCCATTGGTTTCCCCATCAACATCCTTTGTTCACAGCATTTCTAGAGTTGGAATTGTACCAGTGTTCACTCTGTAGTTTCTGATGTTATTGTACTTTGTATCATCCCACATGTTTGGGAATTATATTGTAATTCATTCATCAAATCATGTAATGTATTGTATAACCGATGATGTAATAGTTAGGATCCTTTGTAACATTATTGGATGAGATTCTATGTGTTTGTTATATAGGATGTAGTGATACTTTCACTCTTGGTTTATGGATGTACTTTTATTATGGTTATAGTAATATAATTGGTTAAGTTTAATAATTATCTTTTACTTTGTTGTTAGTTGTGTTGTGATGTGACCTCGTGTGCCCCAGAGAATGTAACGTTAAGTTGATAATGTGCAATGTAAATGTATTTAATGCTAAATTGCATGTTTACTTTATGTTATTAAAAAAAAATTGTTTGTAAGGTTTGTTCTCTGGGGTTTGCACAACGGGCATTACAATAGGATATAGGAGATCGAGCATTGTCGCATAACAACCTGGAAAGGTGGTCACACACTTAATCAATTCTCCCTAATTAGGGAAAATAGCTAGGGTTAGGTTATAACTTGGGCCTAGAATTTATCTCCTCAACCACCATTGGGATTAGAGGCATGCTCAGACCTTCTAATTCAGGTGGAGACATAGCCTAGTACATGTTCACTCAAACATAAAAATTAGAGCACAAGTGCATAATAGTCGAAGCACGAGGAAATGAACTCTAGAAATCGTATCTCATTCTCGTATTTTCACCATACATTCAATGGTACGATGTCACCCTTTCCACTTATCCTAACAAACATACTATTGATTCACTTAACTATCCAAGTAAATCTCTGCATAATAATAATAACATAACAATATACATCATACTCACAAAAGTACTAATAAAATATCATGTTCCATCTACAACTACAACACATGAACACAAGTTAGTACCTCTTCATGATAATATATATGATCATAATCAAAATGATAATATCGTACCATCATGACAATAATATGTCAAAATCATGTGAAAATCCTAAAGATAACTAAAATAGTTCCATAGCACAAATATTCCCATAGCTTGCATCCTAGTAACAATCATGTTTGGACACACACACACATCATGATAAACCTATCCTTAAACATATATAATAAGTCCTAGATCCTAAAATTCTAACATAGTCCATAAATTCATAATATATACAACATCAACTACTTAACATCATTAGCACATACCTTTAAATATCCCTATTATTTTACCTTCATCTTCAAGTTCACAAGGAAATGTAGTTGCACATGCATGGTGAGAATGGAGGGGCACTGCATTCTCCCCCCCCTAAAACTTGACTTACTCCTGGAAGTCACAAACTAGGGTGGAAACATAACACATGGTCGGGCTTAAACATCACAAACTAAGCTAACAACTTAGTGTGTGGATCCCATTCTATTGCTACCTCTTCCCCATTTTCGTGTGAGCCTCCTTTTACCACTAACTTTTTTCCATTGTCATTTGATGCAAATTAGTTGGTAATTTTTTTAACTGTGCGCTTATAAGGTACGAAGTATTGTGAAAAGCAAAATAAGTACTATGCCTTCAACTTGTGTAGTGTTAATGTTATAACATAACATAACATAAATTATATTATATTTATATTATATATTATTTGATGTTATATTATATTTATATATTATCTATTATTTATAGATTTATTTTATATTTATTTATTAATTATATTATATTATATAATATAAAATGAAATATTATTTAATATATATTATTGTATAGGATGCATATTATAAATTATGTTGTATTTATTATATTTTATTATATTATATTCATTTATAATATTATATGTTATATTTATATATTTTTATTATATATTTATCTATTATAGCATATATATTTATATTGTATTTATATATTTATATATGATATATTTTTTACATAATATTATTTATATATACATATTCTATAAATATAATATATACAATATTATATATAAACATATAAATAATGATATTTAGTATTGCTTTTGGATTATATTATGTAGAATTTTTTGCATCAACATTTTGGATCACACTCTATGATCCATGATCAGGATGGTAGAGAGCAAGAGGAGAAAAAATACTAAATACTTTCATATGTATTGTCAAAACTTGATATCATTAATATAAATAATGGCTCTAGAAAAATAGGAAAATTTAGGGATGGAAAATTCACCACCAAGTAAAATTCACTACCAGCAAAACCTTTCATTTAATTAAAAAAATTAAGGTAAATTGCTGGCAGTGAATTTTACTTGGTAGTGAATTTTTTGTCCGTGAATTTTTCATGGCAATGAATTAATGATGGTGAATTTGTCGGATGCCATAAATAATGTATAATAAAATATAATATAATTCTTAGTATGTATTTTATACGTAATATATATTAAAGAATATTGTATTTTATATAATATAATATAATATGATTTTTTTTTAATTTATATTTATTATATTATATACAATAGATGAATATAAATAAATATATAAAAAATATATTAATATATTTTTCATATAATATTATAATGTATATTTTATATAATATATAAATAATATGCAATAAATAATACATAGTATATATAAGATACATAATTTATGAATATATTTTGTATATAATAATATAATATATTATATATATAGACCTAAGTCTCTATGGTTACACTCGTTCGTGCAAACTAAATTAAAATATAGCTGATGGAGTTTTTCATTGGATCTCAAGGGGACCAACATTTTTCTCCCAATATTATATTATATAAAATATAATATTATTTTATATATATTATTGTATAAGATACATATTAGAAATTATGTTATATTTAGTATATTTTATTATATATTATTTATATGTTTATAACATATTTATACATAATATTGTATATATTATATTTATATAATATGTATATTTAAATAATATTATGTAAAACCCTACTAAGTAGTACAACTCCAAGAACCCTACTAAGAGTGACAATAAATTAAAACACCCTTTCTTCAAGAGGAAACTATGAATTCTCACCTTTGGATTACATCAATATTTAAATTAATATAGAAACCTTCACCTTTTCTTAGTGGTTAAACTAAAACCAAAATGAGGAATTTAAAATGAGTAGATAAAATCCTTGACATTCCAACACTTCCTTGGATTATTATGAATTTTCTAACTCTATCATGGGGAGATTGTGTTTGGATTAGGGTAATTATACTTTTATTGATCATAGTATGTCTTGTGATTACCATGGGATATGTCATGCCTAAAAAAATTTCTTCAAGAAAACCCAACTTTTTTTTTTTTGAAACACAAAAGTTAAAGTAATCATTCCATTAACCATGTGCCATGCCCGCATTTAGAGTTGAGTCCTGTAATGCCCATTATATATACTTAAAAAAAAAACCCAACTATTTTTATTTATTTATTTACTTATTTAAACAAGCATTAAACTAATTAACATGGTTTAAGTGTTTGTGGCGTAACACTAGTGCTATGCCAGTTTGGGAAATAAGGTAGCATCCTATATACTTTAGATGCAAAAAAAAAGAAGAAGAAATAATCTTAACCACTTAGTAGACACATGCTAGGATGTCACTATTAAGAGTAACAATTTGAGAAATGATAATATTATATTATTGTTCTAGGTAAATTTTAAGATATAAGTGTTATCAACATTACTAATGTTGTGAGTATTTATAAATGTAATACACCATGAAGAGATACCTCCTTAAATATATCCCATACTTGTGAACATCCATGTTCCTAATCAATCTAATATTAGAACCCCATAACTATGTATCGTCGTCATATTTATTTATTTTTTATTATTTTCTTTTTTCTATTGATCTTAGAATAATAATACTGGTCTTGCATTGATATCAATATTATTTTGTGACAAACCTACAAGAACCCTAGAGTAAGAATGAGTTGATATTCAAATTCCTATTTAGAATAAATTGTGGGTTGTGGTTTATTAGTATCATTTGCACTAAACTAAGTAAATAACATTATTATTAGCCTTGATAATATTATTAGCCCTCATATTAACAAATATATTATTATTATCAATAATTTAATACTAAATCTCAAATCAATATGACTTCCCTTTGCTGAAATAATAGTGTTAACATCAATAATATTATTAATGCTATAATATCACTATTTTTATTATTTTTATTTATTTGTAATTCATCTAGTTAATTCTTATATAAATAATTTTATTTTTTTAGTATTCATCTTCAAAAAAAATCATAATAATTAAATGAATAAATACATTCATTGATATATATTACATTTATGTGAAAAATTTATTTACTTTTAAGAAAACATAAAAGAACCAAATAAAAAGATTCCCTCCCCTTTCTTTTAAAACAAAGGTATTACTAACTATCTAATTTATTTTAGTTTTATTTACAATTAATACTCTCCCCAAGAAAAGTGTTTTCTCTCATTTTTTTTAATTTTTTAATGACATTAAGGGAACTATGTTTATTAAAAAAATAAAGGGCTTCACATGGAGACAAACTTGGAGAACCTATTCACTCCAATTTTTGAAGATTTTAATGTTTATAATAATAATGGTCTCCATGGCTACAACACCTTAGTTCATAATGTGAAGCTTCTAAACACTTGTAATACTTATACCTATGTAAAATTTATATATGTGGCATCATCACATACATCGATGTTGCCAAAAATACTAATAATGTACTTCGCAAGAGTAATATTATTTTATATATACTTTTTCTTTTACTACCGAATAGGGATGTGCAACTATGGAGTACTCATGCTTTATCCTTCAGCTTTGCATCTTGGTTGCTAATTTAATCAACCAAAGCACATTGAACATAATCATTAAAGAAACGATCATTGTCATATTTATTAAAGTCCACCGAGATCTAGCTATGAGAATAATTGTATTAATAAGCTAAGCGCAAGATAAGATTAAACAATGGTGACCCGGTGAAGACTCAAAGGGGCATCAATCTTAAATTTCACTAGCCATCATCCTTGGATAGCATCACATAAATTTGCAAAGATATACCTGGGAATAATGTTGAAACATTAGGATGATCACACCCACAACTTTCATCAAAGGACTCCAAAAATATCGACAATGCCCCATTAATAACAGGATGGACTTTATTTTCCCGGGTTACTTCAATGAAGGGAAAAACCAGAGGCATCAAGGAATATAAATACGAATATGAAAAGTAGGGATTATGGCTATAATCTCACTCAAATGTGATTACTTCTAACAGACTAGGTGTCGAGAGGGATGGGAGGCACTACATTTGGCTGGCAATAATAATTGTTTTCCAGAGGGTGGCGTCTGAAGTAATGTTTCCCCCTCTAACACCTCTAATAACAATTATGGTAGGAGTTTATTATCAGATCGAATAGTGTAGGTCTTCTACCATGCCCTATTTAATGAGGATCCGTCGAAGCATGGACTCCAAAAGGAGCATGGACAGTGACTGTCAACTCGTGACCTTTTTGGCACCAAAAAAAAAAAGGCACAGTGATCCTGACAACAACAATTTTTACCCCATTCACCCACTCGCTTGGGTGGTTCTGCACCCTAGTAAGTACCAAAATTGGGATCCAAACTACACATTGTTCCTACTAGATTCAATGAAGGCACATTTACTACACTCTCATACTATCGTGCAAGATTTGGTCGATCCACTTTTTGTGCAAGGGACATCTAATGTCTACATCTACTACCTGTAGAAGAAGTTGATTGATAATATTATATATGAATTTTATTTTTAAATTAAATGAGCTACATGATTAGCATCTCGAGAAGAAAATGGCTACAATGAAGCCCACTATCAATCTTGTGTTTTCAATCATCATCTCTACAGATCCCTTTGTTTATATTATTTTCTCTTTGGGCAAGCTGGCACTCAACATCTGCGTATGGTTCTGCTTCCTTCAAGGTTATTTTTTTTTCTTCCTAAAATCATTTGCGTTTAGCTGAGGGAGCAACAAAAGGCATTCGACACAGGGAGGTTGTGGTTCCAGGCTTTGTAGTTGCAACATGTGCACGCTAAACATTCATGTATTCTGGCAAATTAAATGTCCTCATAGATCTCACCTTTCTCTACTCTAGGATGATTATCTTAAATAACATGAGGATGATTATCAAACAAGATACAAGTGTTCTCTTTATTTTCTATTTTTTTTGTTCTTCAATGTTGTTTTGTAATATATTATTCTTTCTCTTAGTGTTGCGGGGTCCATGGACTGACCTTTTCCCATTCCATATTTGACATAGGTCAGTTGGGGTTAACTTCTGATGAATCTCTGCAAATAGCTGAGGCAAGTCTAAAGCTCTATAATATTCATTCCTTCCCAAAGTATGGACTATGCTTACAGGTGATATTATTTTACTCATCCTTGGGTTTATCTTGATCAGCAAGGCATTCAAGAAATTGGGAATTATTTAAAACTATTTTAAACTCATATTAATACCATGGAGCACCCCATAATCTAAATTTAGTTATTTATTTATTTATCTTTATTGGGATAACACTTCATAATTACATTTGTATCTATAGATTTGTAGTAATTACAACCTTAAAATGAGTACATTCTTTTCATCTATACAAAAGAGAAATGTAGATAATGTACACTACCCTTCTCAAATAATAAGAGGAAACCTCCCATTGTTGCAAACCCTAAGTTTCAGTAAAACATTATTTAGTTCATTTCCTCAAGACATAAGAATAGACTTAAATTTTCTTTATGGCAGTTTAATTCATAGAAATGAAATGAATAACATGTCAAGAATGCAACTTGCTCTTATTGACTTTCCTTTCCTTTCTCTCAATAAGATATTAAACTTATTCTTGCATGAATTCTAGCAATAATTGGAATATCATACTAAGGAATGGAGCTAGCGCTCTCCCATATTTATTTATTTTTTAAAAACAAGATACAAACTTCCAATATTACATAAATAATTAAAAATTACAATGAATCCTCATAACAAAATAAGGCTTGCTCTTTTCCAACTCTTCCTTCTACCGCAAAATATCAACTTACAATACTACACACATTATTTAATAATGCAAAGAAACACACATATGATAAGGCTTGCTCTATTTAAAATTCAATGAAGACTTTCAATCATACAAGTGAAACATCTCTAGGAAAATCTTTTCTATACAATCTTGTGGTCTTTCTTTGAGGCATTCCGATGGAAAATAAATAAACCAATCTTGGTCTATTATGGTGCTTTGAGATATCCACAAAAACTATTACTTCGAAAACAAATTTAAGAACCTCACTAAATGTTTTAACAATAATAAAGTTACAATAGCAATTTCCACCCTACCATTTTGGCATCATGAAGCCTCAAGGGCTCTAGCCAAACCCCCGAGCAAGAAATACATTAAACACCATTGTAATCAGTTGTGAGAGCTTAGTGCTACAACAAGCTTGCTCATTATACAACACATAACTCTAATATACCACTTAAACAATCCTACTTGTGATTCAATGCATAGATCAAGCTATCTCTACCAATACTAAGAATAAGAAATGGATAGTCAATGACTTATCTCTCTACAAGCTGCTTTCCTTGATCTCCTATTCTTTCATCCAACTCCCTCCTTTTCTTCACCTCACAAGTTCTCCAAAAGGAGAAGTGGGCAATGCCCAAATCTTCCATCTTCTTGAGGTATATAGGAATCCTTCAAACCTACACTCTTTCCCACAAGTGCTCACACATGTGTGAGTCTTGTGCTAATTCCAAGAACTTTTGGGGAGTGGGAAGTTGAGAGTGACAAGTCACTCTTCCCAAGCCCCAACACTTTTTGAATTCGTCACATTCATGAATGTGGACTTTTGAGGGGTATTTTCACACTCCAAGGACAAGTTCACATGTCAAAAAGGTTCCAAACCCATAGGTATAGGTCCTAGGGGTCTATTCTTTTTCAAAAACCAAGGAAATTGACTCAATAATCCCTTTTTAAAACCCACAAAAGAATCCATACGAATTTTGATCCTGACCAAGGGTTCCAACCCCAACCAAACTTACATCACATGACCTACAAATGGATTCTACTCAAACATGAACCCAATCAATAATAAAACCTCAAACCCTTCTAAATCAAATAGGGCTACACTTAGAACTTCCCAAAGATGTATCTAATATGATTCCAATATTTATCCAACCTCCTATTTGCATATTTGATCCCTTTAATGTTAATCCCACATCGACTCACTTAATTTCCTGCACAACATAATTAAGCACAGTTATATATAATAATAAACCACATTAATTGCAAACCGAATCTTTGTAACTTTATTCACGAATCATTTACATAGCTAATTAATCTTTCAATGCAATACGACACAACAATTATCTTATTACAAATTTATCTTATAAGTTTGAATCCCATACCATAATTCGTATGCACATACATCTTCATTAAGTAAAATAACAATGATCTAACATAAAGTAAAAATAAACTATAAGGTCATTGTTAGAAAGTCACCTTCATATCATCTGTAATATATCTAACCATCCATTTAGGAGAAATATATAACAATTTAAGGTTGTATTAGTCACTTGCAATGAGAGGCCTTACAGGATAGTAGTGTTTAACATAGAAATTTTTGAGTTGATAGGGATGTTTGATGATCCCATCCCTTACAAAAATTAATTATTTCATGAAAATTTTAAAACCAATGCCCTTTAATGGGAGTAGACAAGAATATATTTTCCTCGATACACTCTAGATCAGCTGAAGTCCTCAACAACCATACATAGAATTTCATTATTCTTAAAAAATGATGAAATTTTGAGTCACTTATGAAGGAGATCTTGAAACAATCCTTTCTTTGACTATATAAAGAGGCATCTGATTATTTAATTATAACAAGAATCTAAAGTTACAAGATCAAAAGAACAAAAAATATGTAGCAAAAGTAATATCTTACATAGATCCATCTTCTCAACATGGTTATCATGATCATCAACTATCTCTTTCCCATTAATATAGGTATTACCTTTTGAAAAATTAATTGTACTATTATTAGCTTATTGCATGGCCATTGTGGAATTCAATAGAGTACTACTTCTTAAGGGAAAATGAGAAGCATGGTTAGACATTGACATATGCATGCAAAATAAAAATATATATAAGACAATAAAGATCAAATAAGTTCTAAAAATAATTTCAAAATTATAAAATTAATGAACATTTAGATCATTTAATAAAATTATAAAACATCTTTCCTAAATGCTAGAAACTAAGGATTATATGAGTTTGCAAATTTATATGTAAGGAAATTTTAAATAAAAAATATATATAGTAAATGAGCCTAAATATATAAGTTGCTCAACAATAATACTAGACAAACACATTTTTAAAACTCACAAAGAAGGCACACGTACTTAATTTCATTTGCAATGTAGAGATATTTTGATGTATAAGTTGTGCTTAATGATTCAATCATATGTCTTGCTATAAGATTTGAGACCATGATTCTCTAATAAATTGTTAGATAATTCACATTCTATTATGAAAAAAATAGCTAAATATGCATTTTTCCTTGTAAATTTTTTATAACTTACATTCCAGCCAATTTATCAATGTCTATTATCCTAAATTACATATTTTTTCTGATATCTCACAAAAAATAATTACAATAAAATTTAATAAAATAATCATTCAATATATATTTGATAATAAAAAATAGTTATTATAACATAATACAATATTTTGATGCATAAAACTAAAAATAAATTCAACTAATACTCAATAAAAGCTAAATACAATTAATTAATTCTTCAAATACTTAAAAATGCACATTACCATATAACACATTGTGCTATTTTAATCCAAAAATATTCCAATTGAAAAATGAATAAGCCATCCATTCTCCTATCGAAGGAGACACATATTATCTCAAGAGTAAAGTATTCCATATTTATTTATATTTATTTAAAATGTGTAATGCCCTACCGTGAACCCAAGAGGACCAAACTTATACTACAAAAAATAAACAATTTTTTTCTAAAATTGAAGTGCATTGTTGTGTAATGGAATAGAACATCATGTAAATTATCTTCCTAAGTCCCCTAGGGTACACAACTGTCTTACCTACTTTACATTATCCAACTACAAAACCAAATAACATGATCTCCAAGTAATGTATCATCAAGCATCACAAGTAATCTCAATTGCAGCAAACCAACCAAACTATGAATCCACACACAACTAAAACTGTAATGCCCCACCACACAACTCTAGGGGAAGTTGCAAACTACTAAAATAATGCAAAAAAAGAAAAATTGTTTAATTACAAATACATGTAAGATTATAACACAAAGCCAACAATCCCCTAAGGTTACGAGACAAAGATTATTTAAATCACAAATTAAAACAACATGCATGAAATGAAACATAACAACATTCACTTAAATAATTAAAGCACATACATTCCATACATGAGATTTTCATTTAAGACCATGAGATCCTTCATGGTTACCAATAACAAAAGTTTTAAATTTACAATTACATCACTCATTCCCAGAATGAGGTAAATCAATAACATGATAGCTTAATTACAAATTCCACCTCGATAAAAATTGAGGGGTAAAAATAATACAAGAATGACTAACATAAAAGAACCAAGGTAGCAACTAGATTCCATGAGCTCTCCAATATGAAAGCCTCGTCCACATGAGAAAGAGCCAAAAAAAACAACATAGTAAGGTGCACGTTCCACCCAACCAAGTGATACCCAAAGGCTCACCCCCCGTGCTAAGAGATAGTAACAAGAATTTCAGGTCAAGACCAACAACCTCTAAACATAGGCAACATGACTCAACTGAAAAAGATACGAACATTACATCACATGACACAAAGGTTACAATGCTTCTAGATTTTAAGTAAATGATCACATCACGAATACAAACATATTGTTGACTTATGAGAAGTGTCATCACAATGTCGCATGGGATATCCTGGCAAGTCTTCCTAGGTCCCGACCTCCATCTCGGGATATCCTAGTAACCTCTAACAACTCCTGGCCCCACATGCAAACCAATGTAGAATCAGTTATCTTTCGAAGGGACAAAATAACAATCTTGCCATTCCAGGCCTTCTCGTCTCATCCCAAGTCTATACAAGCACTTGCATCCATGAGCAAGGAAAAATTAATCTTTTTAAATGTTGGTACCACCTACACTAATCAATTGGTTTAAGTTTTCACTGAATTAACTAACTTACATTGAGATCTCCTGGCACCACTTTTTGTGTCAGCCCTTAATGTAAGCCACTTCTCTAAGACAACATGTGGAACTATACCACAACCAAAGGGTACTCAAGTGCAACCTAGGGATAATGAATCCCTAATCATGACATGAAGTCAACATAGCCTATTCATGATAATCGGGTACAACACTGGACACAATTATGCACTACCCAAGGCAAACAAGGTTGACCGACATGACAACCCCAAAACATTGTAGATGGTTCTATATAGGAGACTTACAAAATCTGACTCAAATTCCAACAAGAATGGACACCCAATGATGAAAAGAGGCTTGCAAACAATATAAGGTAATCTACATTAGGATTTCGTAAATCCAATCATTCATCGCATTAGTACACTTAATCAAATTAAATAAACTATGTTCTTGCACAATCACATAAGAGTTTGACTATTTGTTTGATTCTTGTTGACGCAATACACACAATAAATTAAATCAATCTTTCTTTTGATATACAATGATTTTCCATTTAAAAAAAAATTCATCTATCCCTTTACACAACCCCCATGAATGGTGGTGGCGGCCTGTGTAGGCAGCAACAACGCTACCTCCATAGGAGGTCGTCGCCATCCATGGGGGTGGCGATAGGGGTGGGATCCCCTCCCTTAAACCCTCGTTTCAGTAAACAAATCCACCATAAAAATGAAAAAAATAATGACTGGTAATGACCGCTAAACACATAATACAGTCATAAAAAAATTTGGTTTCCCAGAAACTCAAAAGAAATACGAATTTCAATGTAAATACATATATATTTATATATGTGTATATATATATTTGTACAATAGGGTATATATATATATATACACGTATATAAATATATAACCAAAATTAACATAGGGAGGAATCAAATAACCAGAATTTCTCCATACCCAGATTGAGCAAATGCTCAATCTTGAACCAGAATGTATTGTAATTGAATTTAGATGATTTTATCCCAGCCATATAAAGATTTATCAGTCCTTGCAAATTTAAATGGAGACTTTTCCAAAGCAAAAAAATTCCACAAACAAGTTCTCCATTTGAATTCTCCATGCTTGTTTCAAATTTTCTATCGAAAGTTTGATAATGAGATTTGAATCCCTATTTTTTTGCTTCCACAATATTTTGAAAATTCTTTTGTTCAAGTTTGAATGGAGATTTTATCATGGGTTTTAAATCAGAATTTGAATTCCATAGATAGTTTGAACAATTTTAAAACAAAAATTTTCAAAATAAGATTTGCACAATAAGGAAAGCATGGAACCTTGTGTTTTTCTCCATGCTTTAAAATCCTTCAATGGAGGTTTTCCCTTTTGTTTTCCAATTCAGCTTCACCCAAATCTTCAATCTTTCTTTCCAATTTTTCTTCAAAACTTCAATCGAATTTTTTTTTTGCTCTCCCCAAAATACAACAATTCATAATTCAAAATAAAATGAATTTCCTTATACCATGCCTTCTCCAAATTTTTCAAACCCCTAATTTTGAACTCACCCACCAAAATTGATTGCTAAACTAGATATTTTATTTTTTGCAATTTAATAAAACAATTTCCATTTTCCATTGCATTTGCATAATATTTATTTAAAACAAAGTTCTATTTTTCCACAATGATAATTAGATTTTTCTTTTTCTTTTTCTTTTTTTTCTTTTCACAAAATTGAATTTACCCATTTACATAGAAATTTTTAAATTTTATTTCAAAAAAGAGGAATGCAAGGAAATTTCTATTTTTTTGATTTGTCTCAATATTTAATAATGCTAGCACAATTAATCTAGTTTAATTAATCAATAAATAAATCTAATTCTTGACTAGATTATTTTATTGATTGAATTAAATTAGCTAATTAATTAATAAGCTCTCATCTATTTATTTTGACAATGAAATTAAATAAAACAAACACCATTTTTTTCTTGCAAATTTAAATACAAAAGCAAGGAGAGAAGAGGCAATAAAGAAAATAACTTATCCCAACTAACAACCCAATGACACACTATGGCTAGGGTGATGTCACGACATAGAAAACCTAGCTACTATCTCCCAATCATTTTCTGTTGGACAAGGGACACACTTAGACCTGTTGAACCACGTGGAGTCAATGTCCTATACCTGCATCTTGCACACAATACGAGTGTCGAAACATGCATATATATATATTAAAACACACTGTGAAGAGGAAATCACAAAATCATAGGGTTCTCACATGCGAGTGATGTGATCCTGTCCTCTTCACCAATACAATATCGCTAAGTGACGCATATAATCATCATTGATATAATCAAAGCATAAACATCAATAATTCACATACATGCTAATTTAATCCATAATATGAAATAATAATAACATCTAATTAAAGTGCCATCACATCAAAACATAATGTTTACATTGCTTAATAACTAGCAAACAAAAGTAATTAAGTTTATACCCAACGTGCTAACAAAGAAAAACATACATAACAAACATTGTTTGATCATAAGAACAAAATCGAGGGGTGTTACATCCTCCCCCCTAGGGTTTGGCTTACTCTTGGAAGCATGCAAACAAATAGGGATAAAAGGTCCCTCATTCTAGCTGCATCTTCCCAAGTGGATGATGTATCATCCCTAGGATCCCATTGGATCCTAACCTGATCAATATCTCGCCCTCGAAGAGTGAGCGTTCTATGCTCCACCAGGACCACGGGCTCGAAAGCCAGCTACTCGTCCTCTACCTACAAAGCATTCTAATCAAGGACATGAGAAATGTCTAGATGGTACGGTCAAAGAAATGATATATGAAATATGTCATGCACATGCAAGAGATTGGGCGGTAAAGCAAGACGGTAAGCAACAAGACCAATCTTCTCGAGAATCTTGGAGGGTCCAATAAAGTGAGGTGCCAACTTAGAGCCTTTTCCATAGTGGATTGGAATCTTTCGTGGATGCACACGCAAGAAGACTCTATCACCTATAGAAAACTGATGATCCACTCTATGCGCATCTGCATACTTCTCCTACATATCCTGCACTTCCACCAAGTGCTCTCTAATCCTATCCACCTGCTACTCCATATCCTGCAACATTTTAGGACCCAAAGTTACTCTATTCTCTAGTCGATCCCAACTCAAGGGAGTGCGACATGGTTGCCCATACAATCCCTGGAATGGAGCCATGTTGATAGAACTCTGAAAGCCATTATTATAGGAAAACTCTAACAAATAAAGATAGTCATCCCATCATGTCTGCTGGTCCATCACATACATACGCAACATGTCTTTGAGGATCTGATTGACCCTCTTAGTCTGTCCATCTGTCTCTGGGTGGTAAGCTGAACTAAAGTTCAACTATGTTCCCATCGCATGCTGTAATGATGTCCATAGAGCTAAGGTGAACACTGAATCCCTGTGAGAGATAATCCGACGTGGAATACCATGTAACCTCATTATATCCTCCATGAACACTCTAGCTATGGATGATGTAGTATAGGAAGAGCGCATAGGTGAGAAGTGTGCAACCTTCATGAACCTATCCACTGTCACCATAATTGCATCATGCCGTCTCGAAGAGTTGGGTAAACCAACAATGAAATCCAATGAGATTATATCCCATTTCCACTCTAGTACTAAATGCGACTGCAAAAGCCCTGCTGGATGTTGGTGTTTGGCCTTCACCCACTGACACTCAAGACATCTTGACACAAAATCTATAATATCTCCCTTGATCCCTGGCCAAAAATATAACTGATGCAAATCTGCATACATCTTCTTCACCCCTGGATGGGCTGAATAAGGTGCATGATGTGCTTTAGTCATGACCAAAGTGCAAAGCTCACATGATGGGGGAACGTATATGCATCCCATGTGTCTCAATATCTCATTAGCATCTAGAGAGTATCATGAATATCTACCCTCAAGGGGTCTTCCTACCTCTATCACCGATCTAACATCCTGATACCAACTGTCGGTTAGGAGGGTAGAAAGAATCTGACTCCACAAATCAATAATAAGAGTCAACTCAGATATCTCATGCCTTCGCCTACTGAGGGCATCTACAACCACATTCTCCTTCCCTTGGATATACTTCACCTTGAAGTCATATTCATAGAGAAACTCCATCCAACGCCTTTTCCTAGCATTAAGGTTGGACTGTGTGAAGATATATTGAAGGCTCCTACGATCACTATGGAGCTCAAACCTATGCCCAAGAAGAAAGTGCCTCCATCTGGTCAATGCATGAACCACTGCCGCCAACTCAAGATCGTGGGTAGGATAGTTTAGCTCATGATCCTTGAGCTTCTGTGACTCATATGCAATGACACGACCCTCTTGCATCAATACTGTACCTAATCCCTCCAAGGATGCATCTATACAAACTACAAAGTCCCTAATAGGATTCAGTATTGCAAGTATAGGTGCACTAGTCAACTTCTCCTTAAGACACTAAAAGGCTGCCTCACATTTCTTAGACCACTCAAACCTCTTCCCTTTCCTCTGAAGGGAGGTGATAGGATGCCCTAGCCTTGAAAAGTCCTGCACAAATCACCTATAATAACCCACTAGCCCCATGAAGCTACGTATCTTTGCCACATTCGTGGGCTCAGGCCAATCTGAAATCACTTGGATATTTGCAGGATCCACTGAAATACCCTCCCTTGAGATCACATGACCAAGGTATTGGACCTTAGTCCTAAAGAATTCACACTTCGACAAGTTAGCATATAGTTGATTATCTCGCAAGCACTGTAATACCTATCGTAAATGCTCCTCATATTCCTCCATTGTCCTAGAGTATACCAAAATATCATCTAGGAACACAAGGACAAACTTGTCTAGGTATGTACGAAATACCCCATTCATAAGACTCATGAACACTAAGGTTGCATTCGTCAAACCAAATGGTACAACTGTGAACTCATAGTGACCATACCACGTTCAAAACATAGTCTTATGAATATCTAACTTGAAGATTCGAAGCTGATGATATCCTGACTTGAGATCAATCTTCGAAAAGATGGTAGCACCCTTGATCTGATTGAATAGATCATCAATCCTAGGAAGAGGATACCGATTTCTGATGGTCACTTTGTTCAACTATCGGTAATCAATGCATAACCGAAGTGAACCGTCCTTCTTCACGAAGATGACAGGTGCTCCCCATGGAGAAACACTAGGGCGAATAAAACCCTTTTCTAGCAATTCCTCAAGTTGCAACCTAAGCTATTTTAGCTTCAGGGTAGTCATATGATAGGGAGCTCATGAAATGGGCTCTGATCTAGGTACCAAGTCTATCTTGTAGTCAATGTCCCTCAGAGGAGGCATCCCTGGAATCTCATCTGGAAAGACATCAAAAACTCCTGAAGGATGGGGTTACTATCAAGAGAGATGATCCTCAAGGAAATCGATCTCTGGACCCCCACTACCTCTACCTCTCTACCAGATGCCCCAATGCATCTAATCAACTTACGTCGACAATCAATGACTGCACTATGAGCCTCTAGCCAGTCCATTCCTATGATGTCATAAGAACCCAATGGAATAACATGAAGGTCCAACCTATAACCTACACTCTGGCACAAGGGAAAGGGATGCAACTTTTGCACCCGAAGCTAACTCTACCTGCTACCTATCGACCTGCTTTACCGCATCCAGTCTACATCGCGTCACGACAAATGAAGAAACAAAGGAATCAGATGCTCTAGAATAAAATAGAATAGAAACTAGGTTACCCCTCAACATACCATAAGCCTCAATGATTGTACCCTAGTGCTCTACCTGGCAGTTGTCAACCGTTGTGAATACTCGATGCCCATGGCTTGCATCTCCTACAGTCGGTTCTGACGCTGTTGGTTCCTGAGAATAGCCTGATGCATACTTATTGGGACACATCCTTGCTATGTGACCTTGTTGGCCACATGAAAAACATCCAGTGCCTCTACCAAATCCCCTGCCTACAGGTGGTGCACTAAACTACTGCACACTACCCCTAAAAGATGAATGAGAACTCAACGCTGGT
Organism: Sequoia sempervirens; assembly: GCA_007258455.2. Classification (NCBI taxonomy): domain Eukaryota; kingdom Viridiplantae; phylum Streptophyta; class Pinopsida; order Cupressales; family Cupressaceae; genus Sequoia; species Sequoia sempervirens. The sequence continues at coordinate 680,727,830 of VDFB02281492.1, forward strand.
TGCTCAGACTTGAAGTGTCTCATGCGCCTCCAACTCATGTCCCCCTACCTCTACTAGAATTCCTTCCATTTCACCTGGGAACCCTGCTACTGCTACTGACCACTCTGAGACAGACCCTGCTGAGCTCTAGAAGGTGCACCTCCCTGAGGCTGACCTCTTTGAGCACTAGTCCCAACTGCTGAACCACTGCCCACCTGTACTCCTACATGACCACCTAAGGCCATCGCCAGGTTCTCCTCAATGAGCCTGGCCTTGTCGACTGCCACCTCCATGGTCCTGGGTCCAAAAACCCACACTCCACTAATATGGGTGTTTAATCCCCTAAAAAAATGTTGTACCAACACACCCTCGTCATCTCCTATGCCTACATACTATTTGAGCTCATAGAAACGACACTCATACAACTCTACTGACATGGTCATCTGTCGAAGGGTGTGGAACTCATCCCATCGACACTACCTCCAATGCTCGGAAAGAAATCTAGCCTGAAACCTCTCTAGGAGCAACTCCCAAGAAACTGTACCAATGTCCAGATGGAGCTTCTACTCCTCTAATCTCCACCAAGTGGAGGAAAATCCCCTCAAGTGCATGATAGCGCACCTAGCTCGAGTGTTGCTACCATATGGGTGCATAGCAAAACACCTAGTCAAGTCAATGAGCCATGTCTCTACCTCCAAACCACTGCCTGATCCATCGAAAATGGGTGATCGTGCTCTAAGAAAGTCCCTCATATGGTTTGCTACCTCTGAATCAGACTAAACTAGCACCTCTCTCTCTACAACCACCACTAGCTCTACCTCCTGCCTAGGCCCAAGGCGGGAAAGGGTCTCCTCTAACAACTGACGCAATTGAGCATCCTCGATCCTGGGTGGATCCAGATTTTGATTGCCATCTCCCTGAATATTCTGAGAAGCCTATTGCTCCTCATGGTCACAAACAAGTGGAACATGTGGTAGTGGGTCTTGTTGTTCCCCATCGCGACCGCCTAAACAGCCATGTCTACGACCCCCACCTCTTCCACGTCTGGGAGGCATAATCCTACACAGACATAATAAGGTATTAAGCACAACACATAATTAAAACCCACACAACTAAAAGCTTAATGGGCTCATCATAATCCCAGAGTACCCAGTGTTTAAACCTAGGCTCTGATACCATGTGTAATGCCCCGCCACACAACCCTAGGGGAAGTTGCAAACTACTAAACAAATGCACAATTTTTTTTTTGTTTAATTACAAATACATGTAAGATTACAACACAAAGCCAACAATCCCCTAAGGTTACAAGACAAAGATTATTTAAATCACAAATTAAAACAACATGCATGAAATGAAACATAACAACATTCACTTAAATAATTAAAGCACATACATTCCATATATGAGATTTTCATTTAAGACCATGAGATCCTTCATGGTTACCAATAATAGAAGTTTTACAATTACAATTACATCACTCATTCCCAGAATGAGGTAAATCAATAACATGATAGCTTAATTACAAATTCCACCTCGATAACAATGAGGGGTAAAAATAATACAAGAATTACTAACATAAAAGAACCAAGGTAGCAACTGGATTCCATGAGCTCTCCAATATGAAAGCCTCGTCAACACGAGCAAGAGCCAAAAAAAACAATAGAGTAAGGTGCACGTTCCACCCAACCAAGAGATACCCGAAGGCTCACCCCCCATGCTAGGAGATAGTAACAAGGATTTCAGGTCAAGACCAACAACCTCTAAACATAGGCAACATGACTCAACTGAAAAAGATACAAACATGACATCACATGACACAAAGGTTACAATGCTTCTAGATTTTAAGTATATGATCACATCACGAATACAAACATATTGTTGACTTAGGAGAAGTGTCATCATAATGTCACATGGGATATCTTGGCAAGTCTTCCTAGGTCCCGGCCCCAATCTTGGGATATCCTGGTAACCTCTAACGACTCCCGGCCCCACATGCAAACCAATGCGGAATTAGTTATCTTTCAAAGGGACAATATAACAATCTTGCCATTCCAAGCCTTCTCGTCTCATCCCAAGACTATACAAGCACTTGCATCCATGAGTGAGGCAACATTAATCTTTTTAAATGTTGGTACTAGCTACACTAATCAACTGGTTTAAGTTTTCAGTGAATTAACTAACTTACATTGAGATCTCCTGGCACCACTTTGTGTGTTGGTCCTCAATGTAAGCCACTTCTCCAAGACAACACATGGAACTATACCACAACCAAAGCGTACTCAAGTGCAACCTAGGGATAATGAATCCCTAATCATGACATGAAGTCAACATAGCCTGTTCATGATAACTGGGTACAACACTAGACACAATTATGCACTACCCAAGGAAAACAAGGTCGACCGACATGATAGCAACCCCAAAACATAGTAGACAGTTCTATCTGGGAGACTTATAAAATTTGACTCAAATTCCAACAAGAATGGATGCCCAACGATGAAAAGAGGCTTGCGAACAATATAAGGTAATCTACATTAGGATTTCTTAAATCCAATCATTCATCGCATTATTACACTTAATCAACTTAAATAAACTATGTTCTTGCACAATCACATAAGAGTTCGACTATTCGTTTGATTCTTGTTGACGCAATACACAATAAATTAAATCAATCTTTCTTTTGATATACAATGATTTTCCATAAACAAATTTTCATGTATCCCTTTACAAATACCTTTTCTCTTTTTAAAAAGAATAATTCACATTTAAATATAACTATATATATATTTTAAATATCTATATAATCAAATATATATACATATATATACACTCGATATATATATATATATATATATATATATATATATATATATATATATAATTACATATATATTTTAAAATACATATATAATTAATATTTAAATATAAATGATAATCACTTAAGCATACATTAAAATATAATATAAATATATTATAATACATATATTATATATAAGTAATTTTAAATTATTATATACAACATATATATTAAAATATATATATAAATTATATTTTAATTGATAAAATAAAACATTGATTTCCAAATTTCATATTATATATATTAAATATAAAATAAATTATATAGTTTATATTTAGTAAATATAATAAATATAATAAAAAAAAATGGATTTTATATTTCATAAAGCACGACCATTAGGGTTCGGTCGCACCCTGCCCTTAACAGGGGACGCAGCCCCCATGAATGGGGGCAGCGGCCTGTGTAGGCAATGACGGCGTTGCCTCCACAAGTGATCGTCGCCATCCATGGGGGTGGCGATAGGGGTGGGATCCCCTCCCTTAAACCCTCACACCAGTAAACAAATCTTCCATAAAAACAAAAAAAATAATGGCTGGTAATGACTGCTAAACACATAATACAGTCATTAAAAAATTTGCTTTCCCAGAAACTCAAAAGAAATACGAATTTCAATGTAAATACATATATATTTATATATGTGTATATATATATTTGTACAATAGGGTATATATATATATATACACATATATAAATATATAACCAAAATTAACATAGGGAGGAATCAAATAACCAGAATTTCTCCATACCTATTGGGCAAATGCTCAATCTTGAACCAGAATGTATTGAAATTGAATTTACATGATTTTATCCCAGCCATATAAAGATTTATCAATCCTTGCAAATTTAAATGGAGATTTTTCCAAAGCAACAAAATTCCACAAACAAGTTTTCCATTTGAATTCTCCATGCTTGTTTCAAATTTTCTATTGAAAGTTTGATAATGAGATTTGAATCCTTTTTTTTTTTTCCACAATATTTTGAAAATTCTTTTGTTCAAGTTTGAATGGAGATTTTATCATGGGTTTTAAATCAGAATTTGAATTCCATAAATAGTTTGAACAATTTCAAAACAAAAATTTTCAAAATAAGATTTGCACAATAAGGAAAGCATGGAACCTTGTGTTTTTCTCCAAGCTTTAAAATCCTTCAATGGAGGTTTTCCCTTTTGTTTTCCAATTCAGCTTCACCCAAATCTTCAATCTTTCTTTCCAATTTTTCTTCAAAAATTCAATCCAAGTTTTTTGCTCTCCCCAAAATTCAAAAATTGATAATTCAAAATAAAAATGAATTTCCTTATACCATTCCTTCTCCAAATTTGTCAAACCCCTAATTTTGAACTCACCCACCAAAATTGATTGCTAAACTAGATATTTTATTTTTTGCAATTTAATAAAACAATTTCCATTTTCCATTGCATTTGCATAATATTTATTTAAAACAAAGTTCTATTTTGCCACAAAATGATAATTACATTTTCTTTTCACAAAATTGAATTTACCCATTTACATAGAAATCATTTTTTTTAATTTTATTTCAAAAAAGAGGAATGCAAGGAAATTTCTATTTTTTTGATTTGTCTTAATATTTAATAATGCTAGCACAATTAATCTAATTTAATTAATGAATAAATAAATCTAATTCCTGATTAGATTATTTTATTGATTGAATTAAATTAGCTAATTAATTAATAAGCTCTCATCTATTTATTTTGACAATGACATTAAATAAAACAAACGCCATTTTTTTCTTGCAAATTTAAATACGCAAGCAAGGAGAGAAGAGGCAACAAAGAAAATAACTTATCCCAACTAACAACCCGACGACACACTATGGCTAGGGTAATGTCACGACATAGAAAACCTAGCTACTATCTCCCAATCATTTTTCGTTGGACAAGGGTCATGCTTAGACCTGTGGAACCAGGTGGAGTCGATGTCCTGTACCTGCATCCCGCACATAATACGAGTGTCAAAACATGCATATATATACATATATTAAAACACACTGTGAAGAGGAAATCGCGGAGTCACAGGGTGCTCGCATGTGAGTGATGTGATCCCATCCCCTTCACCAATACAATATCGCTAACTGACACATCTAATCATCACTAATATAATCAAAGTATAAACATCAATAATTCACATACATGCTAATTTAATCCATAATATGAAATAATAATAACATCTGATTAAAGTGCCATCACATCAAAACATAATGTTTACATCGCTTAACAATTAGCGGACAAAAGTAATTAAGTTTATACCCAACGTGCTAACAAAGAAAAACATACATAACGAACATTGTTCAATCATAAGAACAAAATGGAGGGGTGTTAGAAAAATGGTGAACTAATAACGATCACAAAACAAGTACAATATCAACACAAAAGAGTATCAACAACATGAGGGGTATCAGATCCTCCCCACGAGAACATGGATTACTCCTAGAAGCCACTAAATAAATATGGGTAATCCTCTCTAATTCAGGATGCATCCTCCCATGTCACCAAAGTCTCAACACTTGTCTTTTAGGCTACTCAAGACCTCTACAAAACTAGTCACTATATCCCACATGGGTCTCAACCATGATACTTACGTAATTGGGACTGCTTTACCACGATACCATTATGATATTGTTAATAACAAGGGACAATTTAATTAACTCATATATCTGACTGATTAATTAAATAACAAACATTTACATAATAAAATAAATAATCAACACTATCCTTATAAGAAAATGAACTCCCTCAAAGGAAAACAAGTGAAAACACACAAGAAGATGTGATAAATACGCCTCGAATAGAGGAAGGGCTAATTTCACATAAAACAAGAATAACCATTACTAATTATGGACTGCAACAAAAGAATTAAAACCAGATCAACCCGAACACATTCCTAGTAGTCATCAATGAAAGTATAGGGAAAAGAAGAGAACATAGACACAAACGCAACTATAATCCAATGCATCATAAAATGAAATTTTCAATACAATGGAAAGTCACATGTCTTACACACTGAAGATTTAACAATGATCAAGTACAATGGAAAACCAAGCAGAGACAAGTTAATTTTCAACCATAAAGAAATTCTAGCTATCCTTAAGCATAAGTGTTTGAATCAAATTTTTAGAACAATGTATTACTCCGTCAAATACCAATTATAGGAAATGTAGTTTTGGTTCATAGGTTGAATTTTCAATCTTCGCCTAACTAAAACCATTGAATTTCAAGCATGCCCTCCAAAATGAATTTCCAGCACCAATGAATATGAAGAGATAACTCAAAGATCGCTATGCAAGAATGATAAGCGCAAGAAGACCACAATGAGAAAACCTATCAATGAGAAAATGTAGGGTTAACGGTTAAGGGCAATGCCTTCTACACACATGATGAATATATTATATAAATATATAATATGATGTGATATGTGGGGAATTATATAATCATGTGGTTTTTATATTTAAATATATATATATATATGTTTGTATATACTTAGTAATATATATACATATATGTATACATGAGTATGTACTAGTTGCAAAGATATAAAAATATTTTGAATGTTAGTTTCAATGTTCGGTATCCTGCTATATGGGAAAAAATTTCAAATGAATAACTTATAAATTAAATTGAGTGATATTTTTTGGAAAATTAAGTAAATTGGGAAATTTTCTCTTTTAATTTCCATGGTTGAAATCATCTTCTGAGTTAAGTTATAATGTGATTGAGAATATATTAAAAATTGCTTTCTTTTACATAACCTTACAGTTGAATAGTTTTTTAATTCTTTGGTTTTTCTTTACACTCTTCATGGTTTCACTTAATTGGATTATTTAATGTGGTGTAACACCCCGTTGTGTGAACCCCAAAGGACATCAAAACAATGATAACCACACAATTTTTTTTAAATGGTAAATCTAAACATATATTAGATGCACATTAAGTCATGAGTCATGAAACTTAATTAAAAAAATACATTAACACTTATGTCCCTTGGGGTACACGAGGAGTCATTATGAAACTTAAATCCATACAATGACGATAATGAAAGAAAGCCAAAGATATAATCCATAACAAAGTAAAAATTTTCAAATGTAACACATACATGCCAAAACATTAATAAGAAACCATCCATGAACGTATATACAACACATACATGATTAGCTCAAAACTCATAATGATAAACTCTCAACCATCATATAAAAACTCAAGGGACATAATTCCATAGATACAACACATCGAATAACATCTACCATGGATCAAAAGCCGCACAAGGTTTATCATTACATTTCATTACAATGTTCAAGAGTAACAATCATACAAAAGTGTTCCCCAACAAGAATGGGAATCCATATAACAAGATAGAATGATATAGCTGAACAACAAAATACAAAATATCATAACTAGCTCCAAGATGGATACAACTCTAGAGTCGCCACAACTGACACTAATCTGCACCTCTCGATCCTCGTCTGGGCACCCAATGGGGTGCTTCGTATGTTCCACCTGAACACGTGGGTTTGAAGACCCACCCCCCATGGTAAGGAGCCAACAAGAAAAATCCTTGACCAAGAACACCCCAACAGTGAACAACAAGACTCAACTCCATACAAGAGTGATGGAAAACACAAGGATAATTCACAACATCAATAAACCTCGACCAGAAACATGACATCAATAAATCACTTCATAAGAGTGATAAACCACTTCCAAAACAAAGCAACAATAAATCATAACATCAATAAATCACATCCAAACATAACAACAGTAAACCACTTTTAAACATAACAACAATAAATCACTTTTCAAACGCTTTCAAAGATAACAAATCATTAGGGGTACTAGGGAAGAGTGTCATTGCATAGTCCTACATGGGTTATAATAGCCCTTCCTCAAAGTGTTGGCTCAATCCCGACTTCTTGAGGCACCGACCCCCCATCAATGGTTATCCTGGCCCTTCCTCCTACCTGAGGCATCAGCCCCATAGGGTGACTCATGCGGAGTCATTAACCTCTCATGCAGATGAGGTAATGACCTTGCCAACCACAACCTTCTTAGTCCACTATTAGTCTGTGGAACCCCTAATGGATAGATGAGGCATCCATATTTATCTTATTAATGTTGTTACTACCCATCCCCCTAATTCTTTAATTAAGTTTTCACTTTTTAATCTAACTCTTGCGTGGGCTATCCTAGCCCTTCCTCCTATTTGAGGCGCTGGCCCCAACGAAGAGCCACTCTCCCTAGAGGCCCAAAACATAAACCAAAATCCAATGGGTTGTACCAATACTATGAAAAGCATTGAAACACAAAGCTAAACACACATGAGGCATATACCATCTCGCCAATAGCCATACGCATAATTGCTCAAAAAAATAGGTACAACCCACACATAAACTCAAATTCAAGGTTACGATCAAAATTTTGGAAAGGACCAATTCAGTGAAGAATCAATAGGTAACATGATTACCCATGCCTCTAGAAGCCCAAGAAAATGATGAACCAAAAGCTATAAACTAGGGTAAAATGAAGCAACAAGAATTTTCCAAATAAATTCCAATACAAGGATAAAATTCCTCTCAACATCGAGATTAACTCAAGAAAAGTCACACCAAGAGAGATCCATCAAAACCATCCGCAAATCAAAATAACCATAGTACCAACATGTCTTTCAAGGGAGGCCTCTATTTTCTCAGCATAGGTTACCCGACCAAACATAATCAATGATCTTAAAAGTTAACTCAAAATAAAACAAATTCAACATAATCATTGAACATGAAAACAAAAAAATCAACCAATACACAATCTTAAGATGAAAATTAATCAACTCTAATAAAGTAATCAATCAGACACCAATGTTCTATGTACGATCCTAGTAAAGGACATACAAACAAAAATTAAATGAGAAGAAGGGAGTACGACACTCAAAAGATCATCTAATTTCCTTTCACTCACCTAATGTAAGTACACAATAGATCAAGTCAATAATGTAATGCCCCGTAGCAAAAACCTTAGAGGAAAACTAAGTATGCAACAATTTTTTTCATGAAAACACAAAGTACAAGTATTATGTCAACCAAAATATTTACAATAACAAACTAAGCACCTAAGTCCCTTGGGGTACACGAAGAGACATTACGTAATCTACCCATTATCAAATTTGATTAAACTAACTTTAATTTCTACTAACATAAGTTCTCTATTTAAACATTTATATAGGAAAGCATTAAAACAAGAATGAACCATAAGGATGCTATACAAGATTTTCCTAAGCTATTCATCTTGGAAATAAATAGAACTCATATGCTCAATATGATACAACACCGAGTATAATTACATCCATGAATAACATTTGAATTACAAAGTGTGATAATACAATACATCATTTTACAAATTAAATCTCAATAAACAATTATCCAAGTTACAAAATACATTATCCCAACACATGGCATAGTTACATTACAATTTACAAGATATGACAAAAGTACAAATATATACATCTGAAGGAACATAACTTGGGATAAATCTATCATAACAATCTCTGTACTGAAGGAACAACTGCCAAATGGGAAACCCAATGGGGTGCGAAGCACATTCCACCGGACCACCCCCATGCTAGGAGTAGTTAAGAAAGGATTCCCGACCAAGGACGTCTAAGGTGACACATAAGACTCAACTCCGAACATGGAAAGAGAAATCACACACATAGGAAACATAACAACAAAATTCTACTAACAAAACATGACAACAATATACATCAAGTCATAAAAATAAACCACTTCCTAAGAATTCCAATTAAAACAACTAAGGGGAGAGCTAGATGAGAGTGTCGTCGCATGGTCTCACATGGATTATCCAGACATCCTATCACAAGGTGCCGCCTCCATCTATGGTTATCCTAACTTCCTATCTGAAGGCATCGCCCCATAGGTTGACTCATGCAAAATTGTGCATTACTCGTGCAGACGAGATCATAATTATGCCAACCACGGCCTTCCCGGCCACCTTTAGTCTTTGGAATCCCTAACAGGTGATCATGGAATCAATAATTATCTTTTAGTATTTAACTACCCATCCCCTAATTGATTAGTTAGGTTTTCACTTTTTAACTCTAACTCTAATGTGGGTTATCCTGATAGCCCCTTTGTGCACCGACCCCCATGTAGAGCCACTCTCCCTAGGACTCCCAAAAAACAACACAATCAAAGGGATTGTACTCTCAAGTGCTCAAAACATAGAATAAACAATTGCGAGGAAAAACTATCTTGCTATAATCATATGACTCAATTACTTAAATAAAATGATGTAACTCAAAGTATACATAAGATTACAACCATAAAGGAAATGGAATCAAATTTCAATTACAGAAGCCACATAACTTAAAACACCAAATTCTAAAACCTCTAGAAGTTTTAGCATAACCCTATCCCTTATGGAAGAAAGACTCACTTAAAAGTCTACACAAGTTTATAACCCATCGCAAGAAATTCAAGAAATAGCTAATTGTTCAACATCAGGGTTCATTCAAAAGCACATGTTTACTATACTTAATAATCACATTGAAATATCATTTGCATGAAAATCATCATAAAAATTGATCTAACAGTACACTCAAAGTATTATGATAACTCTAACCACTCAAAAAGTTTGATAAAAATATTTCCTCTGATTTATTCAATAATAAATTACTATTACAAATATCCTCTATAATTTTTCCTCTAATTTAAACCAATGAAATATATCTATATTTATATATATAAATATACATATATATATATATATATATATCCATATATTCATAAATATATATATATATATATATATATATATATATATATATATATATATATATATATATATATATATATATATTATATTCGTAATCACAAATAAAATTTTAACTCCATAAAACAAAACTCCCATGATATTATTCCACAAAAAATAATTATATATATATACATATATATGTATATTATTTTAAAATTTAAATTGAACTATTTTGAAATTCGTAATATTAAATAAAATAAACAAATTATTAATAATAATAATTTATTATTTTGTTTTTTAATAAAAATAACAACATGGCAGTTTTGGAGGCCTTGCACCTCCCCATAGGGGAGGACGCGGCCCCCAAGGGGTTGCGTATAGTAGTCCCAAGGACTGTTGGGTAGCAGTCCTTGGACTATTGTGTGCAGCCTCATGGACTCCGCTGGGGGTACAGCTACAGCCATCCCCCCACCCAAAATTCTTTTCAAAAAATTATATATATATTTTTTAATTCTATATATATATTTTAAATCTGATGAATTCTGAAGTACAAAATTTCATTAGTCTTATATTTTTTTTAATACTAATTTTAATAATCACTATATATATATATATATTTCAATTTTCTCAGACTAATCAAAGGTTCAAAAACAACAAATTTACCAACATGAATTTAATTGGAAATATCATTTTATTTCCAAACAGATGAAATGAATTGGGAAAAACAAAATACCATAATTAACTACAAGAAGTATTTAGGAAAATTGCACAGAAGCTTTTCTAATTTCCTTAGTTTAAACAAAGATCTCTACTATATTTTTCAGAGCTATTGTTTCAAGAAAGAATTTCATTTAACAGGGTTCTCTAATCTTGCTGTGTAATTTTTTTTTATTTTTTTAACAGGGGAAACAATTTATAGAGGTAACAATATTTTAACAACAATTTTTTGATGTCGGGAATATGTTTTCTACATAGAATTTTTCTAAATTTCTGCAAAGGATACAGACAATTTATCCTACACATAAATAAACTTTTAAAACATGAAAGCATTCAAACCAAAATAAAAATAGAAAAGAGCATGCTTCCTATAGGCTATAGAAGTAACAGTTGAGCCAAGCTTTTCCATGAAAGCCACCAGCTATAAATCTTTTCCCAGAAGCTTCGCCTCTAGCCAACTTACAATTCCAAAAACACTCCTACAACCTTTACACCAAATTCCAACACAAACATACACCAAAAAACCCACATAGAAGAAACCACACACAAAGCTACCCACCGTTCTTAGCCAAAAATTCTCGTGCCCAATTTCTGTTCAACCATGCCCCTTTTATTTTCGGGAATAATTTCCCCACCAGAATTTCATTAATTCCCCACTACTTCTCGTAACCATCAATAAAATAATTTAATAATTTTAAAATCAATTTTATTTATTTATTTATATTATATTATATTTATTTATTTACTAATAATAATATAATTTTAATAAGTAGTTTAATTAACTCCAAATGCATTAGCAAATTTAACATTTTAAAATATCAACAAAGCAAATTTATTTTATTTAAACTATTCATTTAATAGGGAATATAACTCAATTAGCGTAACTACAATTAACTTAATAACTCCATCAATTAAATATATTAATTGATCACACATACCCAAAATTAATTAAATCACACTTAACAAAAATTAACTAAATCCCAAACTAAAATATTAATTGACACTAACACATTTGCATACAAGGATGAATAGAAACAAAGACAACAAAGAACTCATAGTAGACGAACTTGGGACGGGAACACTTTCCTAACCACTCCTTTTTTTTCAACATCAATCCCGTTGAGCTTATTTTGATGCTCACCCTGTCCTGCCGAAGTAGGTGGAATCATGACTCTGTACCTACAATCCCTGCATACAAACAAGGTCGTGTACATGTCCATATATATATATAATTAAATAATTACATTGTGAGAAGGAATTGCAGCGTAGCAGGGCACTCGTAAACAAGTGGTGCTACACTGTCCTCTCACCAAAACTATACTAACAAATATAATATCAATGATGAAATAAAATTTCTAACTAAATGATCACATCATAAAATAAATTATGAAATCAATGCATCAAACTATATTACTAAATGAAATTAAACATCACAACCAATATAATCATGTCATCAACTAAAGTAACATAATCCTCAATCAATCTAACTATGCATCCACACACCAAGATGATTAACTAATCACTGTCAAAAACTAGTATCACGCTAACACATAAGAGTAACAAATAGTAGCAAAAGTATCAGCAACATGGGGGTATTACATCCTACCCCCTAGGACATGGCTTACTCCAGGAAGTCGTTAACAAAAGAAAACATGCAAAGGATAACTAGATGGTTTTCTAGTCAACTAGGTTGGTAACCTTAATGACTTCCTTACTGGAAGGTGTCCATTCCTTTCTTTCACGACAAAGTCTCCTTAGATCCTCCACCAAAGTTTCAAAATCTGAAATCACAGAGCATTTGGAATAATCATACTGAAGTCTGATTTTCCATAGCCATTTGACTATCAAGTCCCGAACCTTCTTTTGAGGTGTCTTCCTTATCTTCATCCTAGAAAACACCATAGAATAGGTTTTAGTTTATAAACCAACACACATGAAACACCATAACAACATAAAACTCACAACATCACCATATATATATTATTAAAGAACACCACAAAATGGCCATATAACATAATCACCGTGAAATGTATCATCTAACAACATATGCAATATCCAGTGCAACAAATCAACCAAACAATAAATCCACCATCGCTCTACAGTCAACGATCAAATACATCAACACAAGGTATCGGGGCCTATCAAAGTGAAACATACGATCAGATAACATAAGCAAAATGGAGGGGTACAACAAATAATAACATGAAAAAAAACCACTTCTCATGATTTCTATAATGCCAAGAAAGTGTAAAAAGAAAAGATTAAAAGAAAACATGCAATGCAAATCTAAATGCAATCTAATGCTAAGCAACAAAGAACAAAGGAAAGTCAAAACGTAAATAAAGAAACAATCTCACCCAATTTGTATGTATTTCCATGATTCATCTCGATTGCCCCTCTCCATTTTGCTATTGTAGTATAATTGCCCTCATATTTTCAACAGTTTGTGCAAGTATAGCCTATGATAATGATTTAACAAAACATCAAAGATTCAAGATAGGTGCTCCAAAAAGTCATAAGATTTTGAGAGACATTGGAATGAAGAATACTAGATCAATTTATAGAAAATTGATTATTCGAATGATAGGCCAGGATTGAAAGATCAACGCACGGTTGAGATTGACTGATTAGTCATGCATTGTGATAACAGTTAGTAATGACATGAGTGATATAAATTAGAAATAGAATTAAATATTAAATAAATTATTTAATCTTCAAGTTTGGTATTCGAAAACAAAAGAATTATCTTTGCATGACAAAGATAAAGATGGAATTAAAGCAACTCTTTGTTTGAATGCACACACAAGATTTAAATAATTAAATAGGAATATTTAATTAATATGCATGTACACGCAATTGAGTTAGAATTAGATGACTGAATGATATGACAAATAGATTACTCATGAAATCCATTCAGCCATTAATCCAGAGTTAACTAATGGATTAAAATAGATGTCAAATAAAAGTGAATACTTAGATAACTCACACAATTATCTAAATACAGATGAATGTGTTAAAATATAATTCATGATTTAAATAATTCATTTAATTAAATATTTGATACTTGAAGAATAATTAAATAAATAAGATTTATTTAATTAAGTGATGAAGGGATTTAAATGAATAATTAAATAAATAAAGAATTTATTTAATTTGACAAGAAGGATAAGGTTAATTAGTAACATAATTAAAGAAAAAGCATTTATTTAATTAATCAGATAGAATAAAGAAAAGTGTGAATTAATTAAATAATTAAGATTATTTAATTAAAAGAAGAAATGAAGACTATAGAGAATAGCTAAATAATTGACATTATTTAATCATGACCATGAAGAATACAAATTTTGAAGAATATTGAAGTCACAGGGTTAGACCAAATTTCGGTGTCTACATTTTCCCCTCTTTAATATAGTGTCATTTCGAGGTTGTGTCAAAGAAAATCAATAAAAAATATGCCCCAGTAATGCCGCAGTGTAAAACAGGTGAAGGTATGCCCCCTCAAGAGGACAAGTGGGTTGAAAGAAAATGAGTGTTCTCTCGAAATTGATGAGAGAACTAGAAGATGAAAGAAAAAAGGATAGAGGAAAATAGATAAGGGTGGTGAAGACGTAGAAAAGAAGGAATGTTAGTGCGAAAAGAAAGATGAATAATAAAAGACATGGATGTTAGTATTAGCAATCTTCGATGTTTTGATGTATCACAAAAGGTGATGCACTTTATCATCATTGGGGGCGACTAATACAAATGGAGACAAACACCATTATATGACATAGATCAAGGTGTGCAAGGTCATCCACTTGCTAATAATAGATAGTTGCAAACAAGGAGTGTCGTTAACTCATACTAAGGGAACAAGTTGTCCCAGTATTTTTCTCAAGACAAACCATAGACAACAAACAAAATAAAAGATAGGTCATGAGACATCATCGCTCCTCTAAATCCTTCATGGGACATCCTTGAGGAAACTAGTAACATGACTCAAAAATCATATTTAAAAAGATAGTTGATAGACAACAGTCAAAGAAAATAGAATTCTGATACATCATGGCTTCTCTAAATCCTCTGTGGGACATCCTTGAGAAAGCTAGTAACATTAATTCCCTCATAAAGTCAAATGAAAAGATAAGATAAATAAGCCAGAAATTCAAAAAGCTAGTAAAATATTTTCCAAAACTTGATCTGTTTGTTTGATTTGTTTTGATTGATAGAAGGATTGATTGATAGAGCCTGATTTCAGGCATACCAAATAATATTGAGTCTGGTTTCGATGTTATGACTAACTGTATAAGGCATGACAAAGCTTGGTTTCAGAAAGACATGTATCTTATAAGACGTTGAGTTAGATGTCATTGATGTGATAACTTGTGTAAGGCTATGTTTAATTGTTTGACAATGTCGATTATGTAGGAAGGACTCATCTTGTATAAGATATAGATTTCCATGCTGATAGTTGTATCTAGGAAGGACCCATCCTGACTAAGATACTGGTTAGTTGTTGTGATGATGTCTATTTCCAGGAAGGACACATCCTCTAGCAGACATTTGTTGATTTGTTTCAATTTTTTTGTTTGGCAAGTTGTTTGATTTGACTTAGAGACATTGCTGACTATTTCACCAAATTAATGCATGACTTGATATGACATGTTGAAAAATGACTATGTGTGATGACAAACCCTAAAGGACTGACCTAGTGCAGCCTCGAGGGCTCATCGATTGATGGCCATGCCTACATTATACACGCAGAGACCTCATAGTTCGACATGACCAATGACCTTGTCATATAGACATATGAATTGAAGCATGATTTTATACAAACAAACCTAAACAGACTTACCTAAAGACTCTGGGGCACAGCGTGAGATGGCCTTGCCTACGTCCAGTCGTAGAGGCAATGTAGTTCAAAAAACTACAAAGGCTGATAAGTGCGACTGACTTTGACTCTGTTTATTTTTTATTTTCTACATGTTTTGATTTTTTTGTCTTGTTTGAAGTTTTCTGATGTTTTTGTATTTTCTCAGGTCATTTTGTGATGTTTGTGGATTTTTCCATGGTTTTATGTCTTCAATATAGCTAATGTAAGAACCAATATGGAACACGTCAAGTGTTTTCCCCCAGTCGAGTTTAAGATCAATTGATTATGAATAGGGTAAAATGGGGGATATGAAATGCACTCGATGTCAATCGTTCCATGTTATTGGAAAGACTACCACTTATTATGAATTGTATATACAAGCGATAGATACGAAAGATAAGCAATATGTACAGGGATAGGTAGTATGTATAGGGAAGTGGACTATGTATAGGGATAAGGACTATGTATAGGGAAGTGCTAGATTAGAGTAATAGTAGACAAAGGATCGGAGTCAACTACACATGGTGCTTGTTTTCTAGGTTTTCACCATGGCACCTATCTAAAGTGCCACTGAAGTGGTTTTCACTATTGGAGGAATTATTTGTCTTTACCATTTTTTGGATTATCTAATTTTTTTGGTGTTACCAAGACACCTGTTTGCCAGGTTTTCACCTTGGTAACAATTTTTTTGATTTTTTGATTTTTTTGTATTTTTGCTAACTAAGACAAGGCCCTCATAAGTTATCCATAGAAATTATTCATATGTAGACTATTGATTGGTGAGGAAAATGGTTCCCCTTTAGGAGTAGAGAGTTGGTACGCTCCTGATCCAAAAGCTTCTATAACAATATAAGGTCCTAACTAGTTTAGTTCAAACTTTCCTAGTTTGTCTCTTTGTGCTTGATTCTTTGGGTTCTCCATTAAAATCAAGTCACTAATGTCAAAGTTTTTGTTCAAGACCTTCCTGTTATAGCTACGATGAAGGCAATTATGATATTCTTGGAGATGGTCTAGTGCCTTCTATCTTCGCTCATCCAAGAATTCTATCTCATTGAGTCTCGATACTCGGTACTCTTCATCATCAATGTGGCCTTTCAAGGCTACCCTTACGGAAGGAATCTCAACCTTAATAGGAAGAATAGCTTCATAACCAAATATTAGTGAATAGGGAGTGGCACCAGTGGGAGTACAAATACTTGTGTGATAAGCCCATAAGGCAAGATTAAGCTGTAAATGCCAGTCATAGCCAACATCATTGATAGTATTCTTGATAATTCTAATGATGGTTTTGTTAGATGCCTCTGCATGGCTGTTACCTTGTGGGTAGTATGGAGTGGAAAATTGATGTTGAATATGAAATTCATCACACAGATGGTAGAATTCTTGATTCTTAAAGGGGCGGCCATTATCGGTAATTATGGACTGAGGGACACCATACCGACAGATGATATAATTTAGGATAAATTTAGAAATGTGTGTCAGTAATGTATTTCATAGGAATGGCTTCAATCCACTTCATAAAATACTAAGTGGCAGTGATAATTAATTTATGTCCATTAGATGATATGGGTGGATGTTACCTATGAGGTCGAGTCCCCATTAGGCAAAGGGCCATGGTGATGTTATAGGACAGAGCTCCTGTGCTGGTGCATGTATCAAGTCTCCATGAACTTGGAATTGGTGGCATTTCATTACAAATATATATGAGTCTTTTTCCATAGTAGGCCAGTAATAACCCAGTCTCATAATATTTTTGGCTAAGGTAGGACTACTAGAATGGGAACCACATATACCCTCATGCACCCCACGCAAGGTGTCTTGTGCTTTAGTAGAATCAAGACATCTCAGTAGGGTATTATCTAAAGCATGTCTATATAGGGTGTCTTCGACAATGGTGTATTTGGATGACTTGTGGAGGAATGTCCTACATTGGTTATTTGATAGGCCAGTGGGTATGACTTATGCATGAAGGTAGTCACATATTTCTTTGTACCATGGGGAATCATGACCAACAATGTCACACACCATTTCAAAATCTTGGATATCGTAGGCTGGGACCAAAAGTTGTTCTACCAAGAACTCAAACTTAGGCATGTTGTTAGGAATGTCGAGAAGTGATGCAATTGTAGCAATAGTGTTTGTTGCCCTATTTAAAACATGAGGCATCTAATGAAATTCAACCTTGTCAAAGTACTCTTTAAAGCTATCAACCATGTGTTTTTAGGGAGCAAGCTTCTCATCCTTAGTCTCATAATCATCATTTACCTGTCTGATTACTAGTTGACAATTGCCATACACCTGTAGATTCTTAATTTTCCACTTGACTGCCATGTGTAACCCTGTCACTAGAGATTCATACTCTGATATGTTGTTAGTACATGGAAATGTAATCCTAAATGACTTAGGGATGGAATCACCCTATGGTGTGAGAAACAGTATACTAGCCCCTGAGCCATGGTTTGTATGTGAGCCATCAAAGTACAGTTTCCATGTTATGTTTGTGTCAATTGTAAATATGAACTCATCAGGAAAGTTTGCAACTAATGGGTGATCTTCCTATATTGGTGCATCAGCTAACTAATCAGCAATGACCTATCCTTTAATAGCCTTTCTTTCTACATACTAGATATCATACTCACTAAGTATCATAACCCATTTGGCTAGTCACCCTGCTAATGCTGCCTTGCTGAGAAGATATTTAAAAGAGTCTATTTTAGTAATCAACATTGTATGATGGTTTAGCATATAGTGCCTCAGTTTTGGGTAGCAAATACTACTACAAGACAGGCACGTTTAATGGTACTATAGTTGAGCTCATAACCTACCAAAGTCTGACTGATATAATAGACTTCCCTTTCATGACCTTCATCGTCATTTTGTGCAAGCAATGCTCCGAGTGATGAATGGGTTGTTGTAATATAAAGAATCAATGGTATTCCTTCAACAGGTAGCATTAAGACTGGTGGTGTGAGAAAATATTCCTTAATCAGTTGAAAATACTCCCCGCACCTAGCTGTCCATGCAAATGGTACCCCTTTCTTCAGTAAATGTTGAAAAGGATGTGTCTTATCTGCTAATTGCACTATAAATCTTCTGATGGATTGTAGTCTTCCTTGTAGTGTCCTTAGTTGACTGAGATTAGTGGGTGGAGGCATGCCTATGATTGCTTTTACCTTAGCAAGATCCACTTCAATGCCTCATCTAGAAATGATATATCCTAACAGCTTTCCTAACTTTACTCCAAACACACACTTCTTGGGATTGAGTCTCACCTTATACTTCTCTAGCCTTTGAAATATTTTGTCTAAAACTTGTAAATGTTCTGCCCTTGTCTTAGATTTAACAATAAGGTCATCGACATAATCCTCCATAAGAGTGTGTACTAGATCATGAAAGATAGTGGTCATGGCACGTTGATAGGTTGCTCCAGTATTCTTGAGTCCAAAGGGCATAACATTCCAGCAATATGTTCCCCAAGGACAATTGAAAGCCATCTTAGGTTGGTCTTTAGTTGCAATTCTGATCTGGTTATATCCTGAAAATCCATCCATAAGGGACATCTCATATCCTATTGTCAGGTCAACTATCATGTCTATGTTAGGCAAAGCGAAGTCATCCTTAGGAAAAGCCTTGTGGATATCTCTAAAATCAGTGCAAATGCATATGCCCCCAGTTGGTTTAGTGACCGGTACAAGATTGGAGATCCAATTAACATAGTTGATTGATCTTATGAAACCAACGTCTAACAGTTTCTTGAGTTATTCCTTGACTAGTAAAGCAATATGTGGATGCATTTTTCTCAATTTATGTTTCACTGGCTTCACACCTGGTTGTAAAGGCAAGTGATGTAGAACAAGTTCAAGATCCAACCCTGACATTTTTGCATATGACTAGGAAAAATTTATTTGTCTCTATACAAAGAAGTTGTGGAATTTTGGCTGCTCTTCTGTTGTCAATGAAGCTACAAAATAAACCAGACAAGGATTCTCTTTTGTGCCTATGTTGACTTCTACCGATTCTTCAATGAGAATGGGTGAATTTTCTTGTGCAATGGGGAGAATGTTCAAACATCCATCCTTAGGTGCCTCAGAGAGGTTTTCACCTTCAGATGCATCCTTTCTTTTTACTTTTTCATTGTCTAAAGGTGCCTTTCGGTTTTCACCTAGAGACTTATCCTTTTTATCTTGTTTATTCTTTTTCTCATTTTTGCGACTGGAGGGTTGAATAGATTCCCCAAAATATGCTTTTTTGTCCAATTCAATGGTAAAACCAGCCTTGTGATCACCGTTAGGTATGCCTTCTCGTAATCCCAGGAACTCAGCAATTGCTTTGTCATTCTCAAAAATGTCTAAGATGGATGTGTCTTGTTGGTCCCAATCAATGAGTTGGGGATAGACTAAGGGAATGTCATTGTCGGAGTTATCAAATTTTAAGGTAAGGATTGAGTTATTCATATGGTCACAAAATTCTTGTACTAATTCTTCTTTGCTCTTAGGTTTAGGTCTAGGTGGATTGAGACGTGGGCCTAATGCCAAGGTTTGATTACTTGAAATAGATGTATCAGGTTGCCAAGAGGTAGGATCAAGTGATTCCCAATAGTAGTGTTTAAACCACTCCTCCTTTGTCATTTTCTTTGGTGGATAGGAATTCAATGGATTTGGTGAGGATCTTAACATTAAGTCAAGTTCTCCAAATAACTTGTCAAGGTCCATGGAAGAGGTATATATTGGTCCAATGGTTCATGAGATGTCTTAATATCTTCTGAAGTACTTACTTCCTCAAGTAACGGTGATGTGGTAATGGGAATGCCAATCTAAATCGGTTGAAACCCTAGCCCCATGCCTTTTGGTCACTAAGAAACAAATATTGGTTCAATCCTCCCATCTTGGTTTAAGCCTAAACCACTCTGTCCATCATATCCCTTGCTCTACATGATTGTGAAACCCTTTCCATATAGATTTTTAGGAATGTGAGCAAGTGGGAAAGATTCCTCATTATCTTCCTTGTACAACTAGGAGGTGACATCTTTTGTATTTACAAACTCTTTGCTTAATTCGCCCCATTTAGTGAAAGTTGTTTTAGGAAGAATATGTATAGTGACTGTAGAATTTCCCCTATTTGGTGTAGGTAAACTATATTACTTAGGAGGAATAAAATGGCTAACACAATAAGATGTGGTCATGTAATACTCTCCACAACCCTTGTCTTGGATCTCAACCCTAGGAGTGGTAGGAATTGAGGGTGAAATAGATGTTCGAGTGAGTGTGGATGGATCAACATAGGAAGATGGATTATATGATGAAGGTTCTTGGTTTACTGGCACTTGGCGTTGGGGGATCTCTTTTAGATTGGTGCAATATTGGAATGGGTTGGGGTCACCATCTATGGTTATTTTAGTGCCATTGTAAGGGAATTTGAGACACTGATGATACGTGGAAGGGACCACCTTCATGGCATGAATCCATGGTCTACATAGCAGAAGGTTATAAGGAAGGGTGAGATCCAAGACCTGGAACTTTGTCTCCATTACTACAGGACCAATTCTAATAGGAAGTGTTACCACCCCCTTTGATTTTCATTCTTCGTCATCATAAGCTTTAATGACAATGCTTTTGGTCATGTCTACGCATGCTTATGAGATACCTAATACCTTAATTAGTTTTAAAGTGCATAGATTTAACCCTACTCCTTCGTCTACCAAAACTCATCTAACCTTGGTATCATCAACAAGGACTTCTAGATGTAAAGGATCGTTATGGTTCATCTTTTCAATTGCATAGTCTTGTTCAGAAAATGTGGCATCGTGATTATTGGTCAAGTAGCCCACCATTTCCTAGAAATGATAGACATCAAGGTCATTAGGGACCGTAGTGTTTTGTAAAGCCTTATCAAGAATATATCAATGCTGAGGGGAAATAAGCAACAGTTCCAAGATTGAAATTTGGGATGGGCTCTTCCCCAACTAGTCAAGTAGGTTATATTGTAACTTGGAAGCCTATGGTGTTTGTTGTGATGGAGGGCCTTGGATAGTGATCTTAGTACAATGAGTATTGACTGCGCACTCAGGATTTGTATTGATAGTAATGGTATTGATATTCTCATCAGCAACGCGAAGGTGATGAATTATTTTGCCACAATTATAATCATGCTTGATACTCACATAGTTGGCTGACATATTGGTCTTAGTACTTGAACTAGGAACAGTTCCTTTTCCATGGTCATGTAGTGGATCAGAAAATACTTGACGATCGGTGTTTGATGACTTTTGTTTCTGTCCACTAACTTTAATTATTCTCTTTTCAACATGATCCTGTATGATATTCTTCAGTTGTCAATAGTTTTGTAGGTTATGTCCCTTAGTTGTATGATAATCACAAAAGGAATTATCATCCCACCAAGTTGGTTTAAATTGTCCTAGATTGTATTGTCTTGGTTCCTGCAGCTGTATAAGATTATGTTGTAACATTTTTGAATACGGACTCAATGGGTTCCCCTAAGGGAGTGAACTCACATTTTTGAAATCTCCTTTGTTGTTGTGGATGTTGGGTATTTTGGACCATGTTAGGAGGTTGATTGAAAAAATTAAGAGTGTTGGAAAAAGTGTGAGGTCCATGTAATGTGATGAGTGGTCCTGCTTGTAGCATTTTAGCACCAACTACCCAATCATTGGTGACATTTTTGTTTCGAGACCAAAATCTTTTTCTGTTAGTGGGGGTGTTTTGCATGATCATATTTCTATTGGATGTTGATGTCTTAAGTTCGCCTTTTTCAATGAGATCATTTTCTATTATAACCCCTTTTTCCACTAGTTTTGAAAAAGATGTACAACAGTGTACCCTTAAGTTGCTCCTTAGTTTTGCATGAAGGTTTTCTTGGAACATAGTAACTTTTTTTTTTTAGGTATCTCGACGGGACACCAGATAGCTATAGTTCTCCATCTCTGGAAAAAGGTTATGAATGTTTCACCTTCATCTTGTGTTGTGTGACACAAGGTTTCTATATTTATCTCATGGTCTATGTTGAAGGAGAATTTCTCTAAAAATTTCTCAACCAGTTCACCTCAAGATCTGACTCTAGAGTCTAGACCTAAAAACCACTCTAGTGCAATTCCCACAAGACTTCTTGGAAATAGTCTCATAAGATATATGGGATCATAAGTGATATCTATGCATATGATAGAAAATTCCCTTATATGTTCTATTGGATTTCATTTTCCATTGTACTTAGGGAGATTTGGTATGACATATCTGTGAGGGAAAGGGGTCATATACAATGATCTATCAAAGGTAAATGGGCATATTCCCTTTGATGAAAATGATTTATTAGTTAAAACCAACATGTTATTCATTTGCATTTGTAGTGCATGCATTTGTGTTTGTAAGATGTCAACCTGGGTCAATGATGTGCTAGGGGGATTATGCAGATCCGAGTATGTATTCTGAAATCCAAAGTCTCGTGATGGGTTTCGATTGAACGTTGGTATTTGAGGTGGGTTTGGATTTAGAATGTTGG
This sequence comes from Sequoia sempervirens, assembly GCA_007258455.2. Taxonomy (NCBI): domain Eukaryota; kingdom Viridiplantae; phylum Streptophyta; class Pinopsida; order Cupressales; family Cupressaceae; genus Sequoia; species Sequoia sempervirens. The sequence goes on from VDFB02281492.1 coordinate 680,751,512, forward strand.
TAAATGTGTTTTGGTCTGGAATCTACATAAATTGGTATTGACTGAGGATCTGTGTGAATGAATTTTGACTACCAATCTAGGAGAAAGGATTTTGATTTGGAATCCACGAAATGGATTCTGATTCAGAATCTGAGTGAATGGATTCTGGTTTCCAGTTTGGGAGAATGGATTTTGATTGCCATACTAGAAAGAGGGAATGCCTCTTGTTTATGTAGTCTATAGTATAGTACTAGTGACCTGAGCACTAGGTATGGCCATCGATTGTGGTATGGTGCTCGTGCCACTGGCATTAGGTATGGCCATTGACTGGGATGTTGTACTTGTGACATTGACATATGGTGTAGAGGCTAATGTTTTAGGTCTTTTACTCCCAACAAGAGGACTGAAGGGAGTCGATGATGATCATCCTACAGTGAAATTAAATCCCGATGTCATGTCGAATGTACCAAATGGGGATGTATGGACTATCGTACTATGTGTAGGTGTTCTAGATGGCATAGTTGTGTTGACCTAAGGTATAGTAGTACTAGTAGTCATTGTATTTTTCCCTTGTGTAGGTTGAGTTTGTAAGGTGTTGATATCAAATCCTATAGGTAAGGTAGCACCTTCAGCTAGCAATTTAGCTAAGTATCATTGATGATCGTTTGCTAGGTACTCATATATGAAAGAGGAAAACTCGGGGTCCTATGTGACAGCCTCTATGTCTTCTATTGTAATGTGACCTTGAGTGTTTCTAGTGGTGAATTTGTCTAATAGAGTCTTGTGAGGTTGAGGAAAATGGATTGATGAATTCATTTGGGTTCAACAACTTTTCTCTCTCTTCTCTTAGACCTAGTTTCAACCATGTAAGATTAGCTCAATATGCAAGGGATGCAAAACTATGTCTATGGACAGTATGACTCTAGTCTATATTTTTGGGATTTTCTAGATGAAAAATAAGGAATTTTCTAGGATGACACTAGTCTAAAATCTAAAGATGCAAAGTCTAAGCAAGGTTTTTAAATAATCAATTCTATAAACCTAAGATGGAGGGACCAACTACCTAAAGTCTAACCAAGCTGTCAATTTAGTTAAGTCAAGGAACCAATGAAGGACAAGGATCAAAGACAAGTTAAGTTTCCTAACTATACTGATGAGCTAGGAGGACTCTCTATAGGTCAAAGGATAAACTAATATGACTAGGTTCAATGACAGATTCTGTTGACGCTATGATTTTTCAAGAGTGTAGATGGTGGACCTATCCTAAAGTTTGTGAAAAAATGACCTTCCTAGAAGTTTACTCTAAAGGTAAAATGTATTCTAAGATGAGGCCAAACTCTGAATTAGGACAACTATGGTAATGACTATATGAACCTAAAGGATGCAAAATTGAGGAAAATTGTTCCTTTTTTCTATTCAAGGACTGCTTGTGGAAAGGAAACTAAAAAATTGGTATAACCATGTTGACTAGACAATGACCATGGATTCTGGTTTTCTAATCAGTCAAATGCGTCGCAGGATTTCACATATGCAGTTAAGTTTACCAATTGCAGTTAAGTTTATCAGTTGTGATTTTCTGATGATCAATTGTGTGTTTGTGATAAAGTTTTAATGTCTGACTCTGACATATGTGGTTAACCTTCTAACAGATGTGACTCATAATATAACATATGTGGTTTTTTGCAAAGCAAATGCGAGCTAATATGGAAAATGCGAGTCCATGCTAAACAGATGTGACTAAAAATGACAGTTATGACTAGAAAAGACAAATGCAACCTGAATTTAAATAGATTCGACTCTAAAAATCAATAGCGACCTTTTGGTGAACAATTGTGACTGTCTATTTTTTAGTGATTTGAGATTTAAAACTGACTCTATTTTTTGTGATCAAATTCTGGCAAACAAGGACAATCATAAGACAGAGGGTTTTCAGTTTGATTTTGGACTCAGAGAATGTTTAAGTTTACAATAGACAAGCACATCCTAATAGGCCAAAGGCATAGAGTTTGTATACTTGGTATAGCCCACTTAAATACCCCAGGTTGGTGATAAACACCTTTCCTTCTTGAGAGCAGATAGCTTAGAAATTTGGTGGCATTGGCTCCCCTCCATGGATCATTAACGTCTTTTGAGCACACCAATTTTGAATTCTTTTGGAAATGACCTCCCAAGAACTGTTATCTCTACTCAAGGGGATCAATAGTCAATGTCTTTGGGTATGATACTGTACCCTACACTATACCAAGCAACGGCCAAAAATGGTTGGTCTCTAAAACAAAAGGTGTTTAATATGGGCATTCCATTCATAGGGCATGATCCATGCAGTGAAAGTCCCCTTTCAGATCCATCTCGTCGAAACCATAAGCATGATTCTTGGGCTTTCCCCAAGAATCCATTTTTATATACCAACTAGAAGTCCCTCAAGTTCAGGGTGCTACTAGTCTAAGTCATCCTGGGGTAAGTATTTTTTCCCACCAGAACAGGCCCAAGTTCTATAGTTGGTAATCATTTCTCTTACACCCAGGATCACACAAATGTGTAAGGGGAGAGGATACTTCGATGTACCAAATTGTAAGGGTAATACAAAGTTGCTCTTTTGCACCAAATATAGTAAACACTTGCTAATTTTAAACCAAACAAAAGATTTTCTACACTACCAAATAGTCTATTTCAAGAAAATTAACTAAGGTCTTTGACACGCATTCTGCAGAAAGACTCATTAGTATTTTTTAGTATTATCTTCGTCAATCATCCAGCAAAAACTTGTTAATTCCAAAAAAAAAGCCCACACACTAAAAAATTTGATATTAGTAACACACAAATCAATTATAATTTTTAGATTTCTTAAAATAGAAACAAAAGGTTTATCATTCAATTGCATCATTGTTTTACCATTCAAATGTTTCGATGTTCTTTGCAATTGTGTTTTCCGTATTTACCAGTCAGTTGTGGTTAAGGAATTTGTAGATGCGTCAATATTTTTCAGATGCATCATTTCTGGTGTCAGATGTAGTTGAGAAAGTCAATTGTGTCACTTCGTCAAATTGATGCATCTTCGAATTTTAATTGCGGTGTTTCATCAAGCTCATGTGTCATTCCATACGAAAAACCTACAAAAATCAAAATAAAAGTCTACGAGTACGCAAAGATGGTGTCTTCACGTCGAGTTCACCAAATGTAATGCCAACAAAGTGCAAAAAGAAAAGATTAAAAGCAAACACGCAATGCAAATCTAAATGCAATCAAATGCTAAGCAACAAAGAACAAAGGAAAGTCAAAACATAAATAAAGAAACAATCTCACCCAATTTGTACGTATTTCCATGATTCATCTCGATTGCCCCTCTCCATTTTGCTATTGTAGTATAATTTCCCTCAGAGTTTCAAGAGTTCGTTCAAGTATAGCCTATGATAATGATTTAGAAAAACATCGAAGATTCAAGATAGTGCTCCAAAAAGTAATAAGATTTTGAGAGACATTGGAATGAAGAAGACTAGATCAATTTATAGAAAAATGATTATTCGAACGATAGGCCAGGATTGAAATATCAATAGATGGTTGAGATTGACTGATTATTCATGCATTCTAATAACAGTTAGTAATGACATGAGTTATATAAATTAGAAATGAATTAAAGATTAAATAAATGATTTAATCTTCAATTTTGGTATTCGAAAATAGAAGAATTATCTTTGTATGATAAAGATAAAGATGGACTAAAGCAACTCTCTATTTGAATGCACGCATAAGATTTAAATAATTAAATAGGAATATTTAATTAATATGCATGTACACGCAATTGAGTTAGAACTAGATGATTGAATGATATGACAAATAAATTACTTGTGAAATCCATTCATACATTAATCTAGAGTTAACTGACCGATTAAAATAGATGTCAAGTAGAAGTGAATACTTAGATAACTCACACAATTATCTAAATATAGAGGAATGCATTAAAATAGAATTCATGAGTTAAATAATTCACTTAATTCAAGATTTGATACTTGAAGAATAATTAAATAAATAAGATTTATTTAATTAAGTGATGAAGGGATTTAAATGAATAATTAAATAAATAAAGAATTTATTTAATTATAGTTGAAGTATGATAAAGAGTAAACTAAATAAGAATTTATTTAATTTGACAAGAAGGATAAGGTTAATTAGTAACATAATTAAATAAAAAGCGTTTATTTAATTAATCAGATAGAATAAAGAAAAGTGTGAATTAATTAAATAATTAAGATTATTTAATTAAAAGAAGAAATGAAGACTATAGAGAATAGCTAAACAATTGACATTATTTAATCATGACAATGAAGAATACAAATTATGAAGAATATTGAAGTCACAAGCTTAGACCAAATTTTGGTGTCTACAATTTCTAATTTAACCATTCCACTTGTAACTAACCAAATTACGAATAAACTAATCCATCAATATTTACACAAATTATCAAATATTAACATAAATTAATCTCTCTCTATTTATTTTACTAATATTTTAATTAACACTTCCCACTTAATTTTAAAACCTAGTTACTGTACTTACTTCTAAATACTGAAATTATCATCTTCAAATAAATATCTATGCAGTCCTATCATACTAAGGAGGGTAGCATAATATCTTTTATCTATATTCCTAACAAAGAACCTTATATGAAGAGAGGTGCATTTAATTTTGTGTAATATAATTCAACTATATTCCACTTTAGAACTGACAAGACTTAATTCCTTAAAAGAGGTATTTGACTAAATATGTAAAACATAATAATTTCCTTTAAAATATTGTGTATATATATGTATATATATAACTAAAATATAGGTAATATAGTTAATATCTTCCTTTAATCTTAATTAATTCACTCACTTGATTAAAAAATTCTCTTTAAGAGTAATAACTTAAGTATTTAAGATTATAAATGAAAGAAATATATTTAATTATTTATTTTAGTTCACTCACAAAATTTCTAAATAATGTCAATGAAACAATATAATGATCACATTTTAATTACCCTAAGATTATTCTCTAAAGAGGGAAATTAAAATAAAATCATCTTAAAAGAATGGGATATTATCTTACCCCCCCTTCCCTTATTTAAAATCAAGATTTACTTCCCTTAAGAAAGATTTGATCTCTCTCCTAGTCTTTAGGGTTTAAAAAGTAGAAACTTACCTTTTATCAACTCAAAACAAGGAGGCATGGGAAGATACATAAACTGAAAATAAGAAAAGCAGCCACTACCTTTAGAGAGATGTGAACCATTTCTATTATTTTAAAATGGATACATTATTTTGTGGAGGATATTGGTGATGCTAAAAGAAACAAACTAAAAATAGTATGATTGCACTATAAATGAGTACTATGGGACATAATTTCAAATAAAGAAAATTGATATGGGTGCCTTGCTTGGTGAGGGAAGTATCATCTACATGAAGATTGAAAGGTACATTTCCAACCCTTGCAAGGTTTCCCTAATACCATAATAAACATGGGTTGTAGGACATACACAAGCTCATTAAACATAAATGAACAAAATGAACAGTATGAGAATAGTTAGAGGAATGTTAATATAGGTGCATCCAAGTGAATGCATAGGAAACTAATGGGAAGATAAACCATGAAAATTATTGATGTAGTACCCTCAACGCATATGGCACATTAACAAAAGATAAGGCATGAGAATTGTTTGATAAAATGTCCAACAGAGACGTTATCTCATGACTTTCATTTATTGCAAGGTATGTATAGAACAAGCTGATAAATCAATGAAATTAGATACCAAGCAAGAGTTTACATTTCATCGCAATATCCTCCTTGCTCGAGACAAAATAAGATCTTAGAATTTTTGGTATTTTATCTTCTTGGTTTTTGGTTCACTGGATTGAGAAGAAACTGTTTGTACCACAAGAAACATCTGCAAGCATACACTAGCAATGAACATGTGTGAGTTAAATGTACTAGCGTAGGATTGGGAAATACACATATTGCTTCCTCAAGTATGGCTCAAAGGGAATGTTTGAAATCTTGGTTATTGTAAGATGGAATCAAACATTGAACATTACATCAAGAATTGGTTGGAGATCCCCAAGGGTTGGGATAGAAAGGTGCAAGAGGTACAAAAATAAAATATGTACATAAGCATCCAAGGAATCCCTTACTAGAGCTCGATATAAATAAGTTTGGAAAGGATTGCGGCTAAAACATACAAATAATTTCTCAATAATTACATACATGAATCATTTCACATGCTAAACAATATTCATAAGTTTACTAGGGAAAAACTATCATACCTGTTAGAGAAATCTTGTAGAGCCAAAGTTCTCTCCTTTCAAGCCAAAACTAACTCCTGCTTAAGAGTGATAGAGATTGTTGATTTAGTCTAATACAAAATGAAGAGCGACATATACATAATTAGTTTGCCTAAATTCTATGCTGAATCTGGAGGTGGTGAGTGCCCCCATTCTCTCGTTCATAGATCTCCTGATATATTCTCCAAAGAGCCCCCCCTTTCATTCCCCCAACTTAAATCTGATGCTTCCAATAAACAAAAGAATGAATATTTGCTCCAATTCCCCATGACCATTCTCCATTTCCAAACTACAACTCCAATGACCCTATCTTGACCTCCCAAGAACAACCAACCTGATAATCTCCACAATTCTCATAAAAATTATTCATCTAATTCCACTATCTAACAACTAATTCTCCTTTTAAAGAAAATAATACCTTTTTGACGAGATAAGATTTCAAACTAAAAGGAAAATCAACAAACCTAAGCAAGTTCCCTGTTTGACAACAGTTTGACATTGTGCATGTGCTTGCATGCGATTCTTCTTGTCTTTTCTCACTTTAACATTGATTCAATACTTATCTTTCTTATTTGTTAAAAGTCACTTAATTTTCCCATCTTTTACGATTTACTAATAAATCTCCACCTTTTCTATCTTTATTTTTTTTTAACAACAGTTTCAATCTTATCTTCTACTTTCATATTAAAAATCCTCATTTTTTTGTGATTAACCAATTATCTCTCAAAATGATAATTTGTCAACTATAATTTAAAATAGGCTTCTATCTACATAGTTTAAATCTAGTATTTATTAATCACTTAACATTATATTATTACTTTAAATTTTAATTTTATTTGAATTACCTCATAGGGAATTCTAATTTAATTAATTAATTACACAAAGTCGAATAAAATATTTAATAACACAATAAACACTAATAAAACAATGAACACCTTTGACAAACTGAAATGACAAGACCACCCAACAAACATCTTACTTGGTTGGAAATGATGACCGAAACGGAGGGGTACTACATGTGGGAAAAACCCTTAAGTTTGTCTATCCTTCTATAGAAGCTTATGTTGTTGTTTAAAACTTCTAGAGTCATAGAAATGGTGGTTTATTATGTGACTTTCTAATTTGATACTTGTCTCTATTTTGACTATAGTTGTGATCTTGAGTTTACATTTAGGTTGTACCGTTGTTTTATGGGAGTTGATTTATATGAATTTTGGCTGGATGGTTTTGCCTCGTAGTTGTTCTATTTTGTGGTTCACTGTTCTTGTTGTTACAACCCCTTAGAATTTTGATGATATATTTTGGATTTCTAGGGAGAGTGGCTCTACATGGGCGCTAACAGACAAAGGGGTTGTCAGGATAACCCACGTTAGAGTTTGAGTAATAAGTGATAACCTAATTAATTAATTGGGGGGTGGGTAGTTAAACATTAACAAGATAATTTTGGATGCCTTGACCACCTATTAGTGCTTACATAGACTAAAGGTGGGATGAGAAGGTCATGGTTGGCAAGATCTTTTACTCATCTCCATGAGAGGTCGACAGTTCCGCACGAGTCACCTTATGGGGCCGGTGCCTAGAGAGGTTGTCAGGATAACCATAGATGGGGGTTGGTGCCTAGAGATAGGCAACCAGGATAACCCATGTACGACTATGCAATGACACTCTCCTCTAGCTTTCCCTTGAGTTGTTTTGTTGCTAACCTCTATAAGTGGTCTTTACATGTGTTTTTCTTTATGTGTGTTTTAGCTTTCCACGCTTGGAGTTTAATCTTGTCTATTTATTTGGATGTTCTTGGTTGGGGACCTTTCTCATTTACTCCTAGCATGGGGATGATCAGGTGGAATGTGCTATGCACCCTATTGGGTTCCCTATCTTGCAATTGTACCTTTCAGTGCAGAGTTTGTAGAGACAACTTGATCTTGAGTTTATATGTTTTTAGATGTATACTTGTACTTCTATTATACTTGTGTATTGATATGTTACTCTCCCATGTATTGGGCTAGACTTATGATGTAATCTTGAGTAATTGTTCAAAGAGATGTACTTGTAGATTGATGTAATGTATAAACACTTTATATAATTCATTCTTGAATCATAATTGTTAATATTGTTAAAATTGTGTTATATTTGAGTAAATATATTCTTTATATTTCCAAGTAAAATATATTATGAATACATGTATGGTTTATTCTTGTCTCATTCCATATCTTTAATAAATTTTTAAATAAATACATGTAAATGAATGAGTTACGTTAGTATAATTGGTAATTGCTTTTGTCAACTTTTTTATGGGATAGATTATGCAATGTCACCTTGTGTACTGTAACGCCCATTGTGCAAACCCCAAAGGACAAAACAATGCACACTTTTTTTAAAAAAAAGTAATACAAAGTATGCATATATTGAAATATAAAACATAATTACATTACACATTAACATCCTAACATCGATTCCTTTGGGGTATGCGAGGTCACATCACATAAACAACTCATAACGAAAGATAACAGATAAAGCTAACTAATTGTACTAATCATTGCATCCATCAAAGACATTAAAATAACCATTTACCAAGATAACATCCATATAAACATAAATATAAGTATAAATACATCATATGATACAACCATAATAAACCTCATAAATTATGAATGGTTACAAGGGTGCATATACAATACATCATCTTTTAATACATTACATGTTCTTAATAAAATAAATACAATAAAACCTCCAATACATGTGGGATAAATATATAATACAAATAATGTCTAAATTACAAGATGAATATCTGGTAGAAGCTCCATTTGAAAGATACTATGAAGAACGGACGTTGATGGGGAACCCAATGGGTGCAGAGGATGTTCCACCTGACCATGTGGATTTTAGAAAAACCCACACCCCATGCTCAGAGGTGACAAGGAAGTAACCACGACCATGAATTCCATAAGATTAAATCCAAGAAGAAAATCATAATACATAACTCCAATAACAACATCAAAGGATAACATAGACCATCAACGATAATGACCAAGGTTCAATCATAACATACACAAAACCATAAAACACATCATAAATAAACCAAGGAAATAACTATTGACCACTTGCAAAGTAAATCCTAAACAACAATCATAACACACTTCTAGAGGCAACTACAAAAACAAAGCACAAGGGAAACAAGTGGAGAGTGTCATCGCATAGCCTACATGGGTTATCCTAGCCCTTCCTCCAATATGAGGTGTCAACCCCCATCTTTGGTTATCCTAGCCCTTCCTGCTACTTAAGGCATCAGCCCCATAGGGTGACTCATACGGAGCCATTAACCTCTCCCAAGGACAAGGTAACGACTTTTCCAACCACGACCTTCTCAGTCTACCATTAGTCTGATATAGCCCTAATGGACAGATGAGGTATCCAAGATGATCTTATTATTATTTTTACTACCCATCCCCCTATGTTCTATTATTAGGTTTTCACTTGTTAATCTACTCTTATGTGGGTTGTCCTAAGCCCTTCCTCCTATTTGAGGCGTTGGCCCCCATGAAGAGCCACTCTCCCTGAAGACCCCAAAACATAATCAAAATCAAGGGTTGTACCATAAAGAACAAAGCATTAAATCTCAACCAATGACATGTGAGGCATTACCCATCTCACTAAAATGCATAATTAGAGTCTCAACAAAACTCATACAACCCTTTCAAAATAAGAATACCAATAACTAGCTATATCAAGAGCACATAAAACAAGGATTATCGACCAATAATAAAATCAAGCCTCTAGAAGCCTAGGGTTTACAACCACAATAAATGAGTTCATAAAATCAATTGAGTTCCCACATCGAAAAGCCAAAACAATAATATAATGGTAAAAACAAAATCACAAGATGTCATAAATCAAGAAACCATTTTAATTTTCAAACATTGGTTCCGCAAATCCAAAATAAACAACTGGTTTAATTGCATTTATAATCTCCATTTTCCTCGATACCATTTGAAATTAGAGTTCAATAATAGCTTTGACAAAAATATTTAATTTTCTTCTTTTTAATCAACCAATATAACTAAATTTCTTAATTTCATAGTTAAACTAGAATCAATAAATCATAACATTCATATTATATATATATATATATTTATATATATACAAATAATTTCATATATAAATATCTATACATATAAAATATATGTATATTTACTTTTCTATTTTATTCAAAATTAAAAAAAGCTAAAAAAAATATCTAAACTGGCTAATCTTCTACTCAAACTATACATATAAATAAAATATATATCATATAAATATATTTAAAATCGAATGTAATTAAATCATAAAAAAAAAAAAAAAACACAATTTTCACTACCATGCGCAGTACACAGAGGACTGCATACATCAGTCCTCATGACTGCTTCGCACAGTAGTCCATAGGACTGCTACACACAACAATTCGCAGACTACTATGGGTAGTCCCCACATGCAAAGAGGGGACAGGGGGAGGGTACGACCATCGCCATCCCTTTCCCTCAACAAAACCAATATCATTTTTTTATATATATAAAAACATCCAACCCCCATCCGGTCGACGCACAGGTTCGGCCCAAACAAAAATACATGTGGTAATTTAAAAACATAAAAATATTATATATATATATATATATTTATATATATATGTATGACTGTATATATATATATATATATATATATATATTATATATATCAAAAGGAATATATTTTCTTTCAAATATAAGCACTGTATATTTATATATATACATATATTATGTGTGTATATATATATATATGAAAATATTTAAAACCCATTTATTTAAAAAGGAGGATTGATCTTTTCCATAGCAGAATGATAAAGATATTGAACATTTTCAAATGAAATTCAATAGCATTTCTTCTATTTGTTTACAACCCATAAAATTTCTAAAACCCCAGAAGAATCTTCTTTTATAGAAAGCATATTTATTTATTTTTATAGTTCTTTGAATCAGAAAACTAAAGAAATAAGAGAATAGAACCTCGAGTGTTGCGCCTGTTGAAAATTTGATGAAGCTTTGCTTGATCCAAATAGCCTTTTTGAAGAGCTCCCCTTCCTTCCTTCAGAACTTCTCCACCCCGATTTCCTTGATCAATTTTCTAATCTAATAGTTTACTCAGAAGAACCTCCCCTCTAGAACAATGAAAGAGTGAAACAATTAAATAGAGAAAACCCCAGAGGATCTAGTTTTTCTGGAACTCATATTTTGAAGCTTCTGTCTCTTTCCTATCAATGAAAATATCACCATTTTACTATTAAATAAAAGATATCTTCTTCTTTTTCGAAAGCTCCAAAAATAAAAATTAAAAGAAGTTTTCTAAATCATTACCAGCTTTTCAGCCAAAAACTGATCATTCATTGGTCCTTTTCTTCTTCTTTTTTTCTTTTCTTTATTTTTTTCCTATTTAACAACACTTTTTGTTTTAATTTTGATTTTGCAAGTTTTACTTGCAATTCACACAATTTAATTTATTTAATTAATTTATTTCATTAATTATCCTCAACATGCCATTTTTATTAAATTATCAAAATATCAATTTTAAATAATTTAATTTACATCTTTCCAGTTATTTATCTTTAATAAATTATATGGATTTTAATACAAGACTTTTATATTTTAATGCAAAATATTCCAACACTATTATCAACATTTATTACCATCATTTAATTATTTAAATTACATCATACTAAACACCAACATAAAATAAATATCAAAAGTACACTCACACAAAACCACTATAATAAAAGGCAAAATGACAAAGGTCAAAGACGCACAATACCACTAACATAATACAGTTTGACAAACATGGGATGGGGTGACTTCCTTGTCATCTCAATTTCAACTTCATGCTCATTGGGTTAAATTGATGCTCACCCTGTCCTGCCAAAGTAGGTGGAATTGAGACTATGTTCCTACAATTCCTGCATATGAACAAGGTTGTGTACATGTATATATATATATATATAATAAAAAACATCATATTGTGAGAAGGAATTGCAGCGTAGCAGGGCACTCATAAACGAGTGGTGCTACACTGTCCTCTCACCAAAGTTATACTAACAATTAAAACATTAAATATAAAGTAACATTGCTAAACTAAACTGATCACATCATATCATCATAAAATAATTATTATTCCACTACATCACAATATACTACTAAAATCAAATTAAACATCACCAAACAATAATGTAACCATAATTTTAGATCATACTATCACTGTCATCAAATAAAGTAGCATAATCATCAAGCAGTCTGAACTATCCAATCCACTAATCCAACCAATAACAGTAGCTATCAAAGTCTCCAAGTATCAAGCAAAACCATAGAAAAATAACAAGTCCAAACAACAACATGAGGGGTATTACATCCTCCCCCCCATGAATTTAGCTTACTCTTGGAAGCCAGTAAATAGGTAAGGATAAGATTCCCTAATATGGGTGGCATCCTCCCATGTCACCAAGATCTCAATGTTAGGTCACCGTTGGACCATCTCGAGCTCACTCACAAGCTCCTAAGTCAGTTCCTCATCCTATACCGGTATCCTCTATAACTGCATCCTGATCAGGTCATTATTTTTGTCCACCTTGGTGACCTTTCCCTTTCTCTCATGACCCGCTACTCCTCCTCTGGCCTAGATCCAAATCGATCAAAAATATCTCTCAAAATGTGTTGCAACTCTACATCTAAACTAGGCTATTCTAGGTTCTAACCACCGCCTGATGGATTTCTTTGAAGACTATGTCATGCCTCATGCTCAGAAGCATGGGAACTAAGAGCTGAAGGACTTTGTCAGTTTTCTCTATGACCAACACCATGACCTCTACCTCGAGGCATATTTTTGTGCATCAAGGTAAAGGTACAAGTGAGCTCAAGAGTCAAACACAAAGGTTTTCTAATGGACATAACTACTCAAAGACCCTAGAGTTTGCAAACCTTGGCTCTGATACCAAGTTGTAACGCCCATCATACAAACCCCAAAGGACAAAACAATGCACACTTTTTTTTAGAAAAGTAATACAAAGTACGCATATATTGAAATATCAAACATAATTACATTACACATTAACATCCTAACATCAAGTCCTTCGAGGCACGCGAGGTCACATCGCATAAACAACTCATAATGAAAGATAACATATTAAACTAACTAACCGTACTAATCATTGCATCCATCAACGACATTAAAATAACCATTTACCAAAATAGCATCCATATAAACATAAATATAAGTATACATACATCACATGATACAACCATAATAAATCTCATAAATTATGAATGGTTACAAGGGTGCATATACAATACATCATCTTTTAATACATTACATGTTCTCAATAAAAATAAATCCAATAAGACCTCCCATACATGCGGGATAAATACATAATACAAATAATTTTTGAATTACAAGATGAATATCTAGTGCAAGCTCCATCTGAAAGACACTGTGAAGAATAGACGTTGATGGGGAACCCTATGGGTGTGGAGCACGTTCCATCCAACCATGTGGGTTTTAGAAAAACCCACCCCCCATGGTCAGAGGTGACAAGGAAGTAAACATGACCATGAATTCCCTAAGACTAAATCCAAGAAGAAAATCATAATACATAACTCCAATAACAACATCAAGGAATAATATAGACCATAAATGATGATGACCAAGGTTCATAACATACACAAATCCATAAAACACATCATAAATAAACCAAGGCAATAACCATTAACCGCTTGCAAAGAAAATCCAAAACAACAATCATAACACACTTCTAGAGGCAACTACAAAAACAAAGCACAAGGGCAACAAGTGGAGAGTGTCATCGCATAGCCTACATGTGTTATCATGGACCTTCCTCCAATATAAGGCACCAGCCCCCATCTTCTGGTTATCCTGGCCCTTCCTCCTACTTGAGGCACCGGCCCCATAGGGTCAGTCATGTGGAGTTGTTAACCTCTCCTGAGGACAAGGTAATGACTTTTCCAACCATAGCCTTCTCAGTTTACCATTAGTCTAATATAGCCTTAATGGACAGATGAGGTATCCAAGATTATCTTATTATTATTTTTACTACCCATCCCCCTATGTTCTATTATTAGGTTTTCACTTGTTAATCTACTCTTATGTGGGTTGTCCTAAGCCCTTCCTCCTATTTGAGGTGCCGACCCCCATGAAGAGCCACTCTCCCTGAAGACCTCGAAATATAATCAAAATCAAGGGTTGTACCATAAAGAACAAAGCATTAAATCTCAACCAATGACATGTGAGGCATTACCCATCTCATTAAAACACATAATCAGAGTCTCAAAAAAACTCATACAACCCTTTCAAAATAAGAATACTAATAACTGGCTATATCAAGAGCACATAAAACGAGGATTATCAAACAACAATAAAATCAAGCCTCTAGAAGCCTAGGGTTTACAACCAGAATAAACTAGTTCATAAAATCAACTGGTTCCTGAATCAAAAAGCCAAAACAATAATATAATGGTAAAAACAAAACCACAAGATGTCATAACTCAAGAAACCCTTTTAATTTTTGCACATTGTTTACACAACTCCAAAATAAACAACTAGTTTAATTGCATTTATAATCTTCATTTTCCTCAATACAATTTGAAATAAGAGTTCAATAATATCTTTTACAAAAATATTTAATTTTCTTCTTTTTAAACAACCAATATAACTAAATTCATAATTTCATAGTTAAGCTAGAATCAATAAATCATAACATTTATATTATATATTTATATATATACAAATAATTGCATATATAAATATATATATACATATAGAAAATATGTATATTTACTTTTCTGTTTTATTCAAAATTAAAAAAAAAAATTTACACTTGCTAATCTTCTATTCAAACTATACATATACAGAAAATATATATCATACATATATATATAAATATTTTTAAAATCGAATGTAATTAAATCATAAAAAAATACAAAAATTGTAGTTTTCACTACCATGTGTAGTACACAGAGGACTGTGCACATCAGTCCTTGTGACTGTTGCGCACGACACTCCATAGGACTGCTACACACATTAGTTCGCAGACTATTGTGGGTAGTCCCCACATGCAGAGAGGGGAGAAGGGGGGGTACGACCAATGCCGTCCCTTCCCCTCAACCAAAACAATATCATTTATATATATATATATATATTTACATATATATGTATATACATCTGTACGATTGTATATATATATTTTTATTTTTATTTTGAAAGGAAAATATTTTCCTTCAAATATAAGCACTGTATATTTATATATATACAAATATTATGTATATATATATATATGAAAATATTTAAAACCCATTTATTTAAAAAGGAGGATTAATCTTTTCCACAACAGAATGATAAAGATATTAAACATTTTTAAATAAAATTCAGAAGTATTTCTTTCGTTTGTTTGCAACCCATAAAATTTCTAAAACCCTAGAAGAATCTTCTTTCACATAAAGCATATTTATTTATTTTTATTTTTCTTTTGAATCAGAAAACTAAAGAAATAAGAAAATGGAACCTGGAGTCCTGCACCTGTTGAAAATTTGATGAAGCTTTGCTTGATCCAAATAGCCTTTTCGAAGAGCTCCCCTTCCTTCCTTCAAAAATTCTCTACCCAATTTCCTTGATCAATTTTCTAATCTAATATTTTACTTAGAAGAGCCTCCCCTCCAGAACAATGGAAAAGTGAAACAATTAAACAGAGAAAATCCCAGATGATCCAATTTTTCCAAAACTCATATTTTGAATTTTCTGTCCCTTTCTCATCAATGAAAATCTCACCATTTTACTATTAAATAAAAGATATTTTCTTATTTTTTGAAAGCTCCATAAATAAAAATTAAAAGATGTTTTCTAAATCATTACCAACTTTTCAGCCAAAAACTCAACATTCATTGGTCATTTTCTTCTTCTTTTTCTCTTTTCTTAATTTTTTTCCTATTTAACAACCCTTTTTGTTTTAATTTTGATTTTGCAAGTTTTACTTGCAATTCACACAATTTAATTTATTTAATTAATTATCCTCAACATGCTATTTTTATTAAATTATCAAAATATCAATTTTAAATAATTTAATTTACATCTTTCCATTTATTTATCCTTAATAAATTATATGGATTTTAATATAAGACTTTTACATTTTAATGCAAACTATTCCAACACTATTATCAACATTTATTAACATCATTTAATTATTTAAATTACATCATAATAAACACCAATGTAAAATAGATATCAAAAGTACACTCACACAAAACCACTATAATAAAATGCAAAATGGCAAAGGCCAAAGATGAAAAATACCACTAACATAAGACGGTTTGAAAAACATTGGATGGGGTGACTTGTCATCTCTTTTTCAACTTCATGCCTGTTGGGTTAAATTGATATTCGCACTATCCTGCCAAAGTAGGTGGAATCGAGACTCTGTTCCTGCAATTCCTACATACGAACAAGGTTGTGTACAACATGGATATATATATAATAAAAAATATCATATTGTGAGAAGGAATTGTACCATAGCAAGTCACTCATAAATGAGTGGTGCTACAGTGTCCTCTCACCAAAGTTATACTAACAATTAAAACATTAAATATAAAGTAACATTGCTAAACTAAACTAATCACATCATATCATCATAAAATAATTATTAATCCACTGCATCACAATATACTACTGAAATCAAATTAAACATCACCTAACTATAATGTAACCCTAATGTCATATCATAATATCCCTATCATCAAATAAAGTAGCATAACCATCACGCAGTCTAAACTATCCAATCCACTAATCCAACCAATAATAGTAACTATCAAAGTCTCAAAGTATCAAGCAAAACCATAGAAAAATAACAATTCCTAACAACAACATGAGGATATTACATGTACCCCAAGGGACTTAGATGGTTAACATGTAATCATTAGCCATGTTAATTGCATAAGTAAACTTAGTGTTTTTCTTAATGATTTCAAAAAAAAAAAAATTGTTGCATTTTCAGTTGTTCTTTGGGGTTTACATGACAGGGTGTTACAAAATGTGATTCTCCTCAAATGATGTTAGCTATTGATGTAGTCCTCAATACTTATTTGCACTCATATTGGGATTAACAAACTTGTCACCTTGAGCTCTAATGGAAAACTCCATCAACTACATTTTTATTTAGTGTGCACGTGTGAGGTATATATGTAATGTATTTTTTGTTATATATTATTTATATATTTATTTTATATTCATCTATTCTTTATGATATAATAAAATATAAATATAGTAAGTCCAAAATGGTAGTAGAGTTGGCTTGGGAAAGATTTTCTTCCCATTAGTCTCAAGTTCAACTCCACTCTCAAATTTAAAATACAAAATTATTTAGTATATATTACTGTATAAAATACATATTAGGAATTATATTATATTTTATTATATATTATTTATATGTTTATAATATATTTATATATAATATTGTATAGATTACATTTATATAATATGTATATGTAAATAATATTATGGAAAAAATATATAATATCAAAATATATAAATACAATATAAATATACATACTATAATAGATAAATATATAACAAAATATAATAAATATAACATTATTTCTAATATTTATCTTATATAATAATATATATTAAATATGGCATTTGTATAATATAATATAATTATATAAAATATATATAATATTATATTTATATATATTTTTAATATATTATATATAATAAATAAATAAAAAATAAATATATAAATAATAGATAATATATAAATATAATATAACATCAAATAATATATGTTAGTATATAGTATGTTTTAACAATAACACTTGACAAGTTGAGGGCATATTACTTATTTTGCTTTGCACAATACTCTATATCAGTTAAAAAAATTACCAACACAGTTACATCAAACGGAAACAAAAAGAGGTAGCACTAAAAGGAGGCCCACACAGAAATAGGAAAGGGGTAGCAGTTAAATGGTGCCCACCCACACACTAAGCTATTAGCTTAGTGTGTGATGTTTAAGCCTGGGCATAGCACATTAGTACCAAAATTTTGCTACTCTATAATTGATGTACATCTTTCTAAATCATTTCGATTAAAAACACTATCTGGCTACACATTTGAAAGTAATATTTCCCTAACCACCTTTATTTAGAAATCCATACATCTCTTACAGTATGACGCTTGATTTTACACTAACAAATATAGAAGGTAATCCAATTAACACCATTTTCCATTCCTAATACAAAAATCTCCATAATCTCATACAAGGAAAACACATCAAATAATTTCTTGATATTAAAAAATACACACCATCTTCTATTTTAGAAACATGTTTCAAATTTCAATTTACAATTTTCAATAACATCCACTCAATTTAATACCATAAATTCACAATACACTCACATTTAAGATAGCATGGTTATCCCTCTTTTACATCAATACACAAAAAAATATAAGTATACATCTAACACATACATACACAATCACATCACCAGGAAGTGCACAACACAAGGCTACACAAGGGTCCATATAGACACCAAAAAGTAGTATACTAATCCATGATACATAACCTATGAGCCAAGAGCCAATATCTATCGCACATGATCCATACCTCACACTCAGTGGATTGATGGTGTTAGGCCACACACACATGGTGAGACCATCCAAACAAGACCACAATGACCTACCTCTTGTTGTATAAGGTGGTTAGCCTCCAAGAGATAGTCATCACACATAGGTGGGTAGTGGTTCCTAGCTATATAATAGCCTCACATACCCCCATCCTCAAGGTTCCTTGCGTCTGCTTCCTCGCATACACTCACCAAGTTTTCCTCATACATCCTTGGAGAGGAATCACAATACGAAACATGTCTGACATCGAAAACAATAAGGATAAACTAGTTTAGCCACCAAAGTCATAAAGAAGAGCAAATAAAAATTCAATTTCAACAATGAAGCAATAAATGTGCACAATTTCAATAGTAAATCAAATGTAACCATGAGGGCTACAAGAAAATAAGATCACAAGGTGTGGTTAAACCATCACAATCAAATATACACAAGTTGTTAGCCTTCACAATCAATAGAAAATCATCAATAACTATAAATAAGGTTCATAATCTTTGAAATTGCACTATACAACACTACATGACTATATACTAGCCACCAAACAAGGAAGAAAGGAAAAACATCAGGCTATAATAGTAGCCCTCATGTGGTGTGGAATGAGAATTCCACCCACATGGATCAGAGTGTACTCCTCAGCTACACCCTACATCACGTCATCACATAGCATGGACTAGCCAAGTGGCCCACACACTCCTTAGCTACCTGCATTGCATCTCAGTGTGTCATGGTCATACACCAGCCGAAGAAGGCACACACTAGTCATATGTTGCATGGCAGTGTGTCTATGGCTCCACAAAATTAGGCATGCACAAAACACACCCCGCATAGTGATACCCCATGGAGAAGGCACATGTAGTTACTCATCGTAGCCATAGGTATACATGGCTAGGACATACCCATATGCTAACTGACCCAAACACTATAAAAAGAAAACATGAGTGTCCCTCTACAAGTGTGTGAGGCCCCATTATGCTCATCACACAAGTAAGTTATCATAACACATTCTCATAGTGCACCTTCACATGTCAATACACATGGCATCGTGTCCTTGAGCCTAGGTCACTACCATCAACAACACAGAATCATCACCAACACTATGTCAAAACATCAGTGGGGTGTGGCATTGTATCCATTGCATCATGTCAAAATACATGTTAATATAGTATATATAATGCATATATGAGTATATCAATATGGGGCTAATTGAACTTCACCTCTCATATGGATGAAGTTGAATTGCTAATGCCAGCTCAACACCCCTATAGGTGGCTAGGAAATGCCAACTCAACATCCCTATAGACGGATAGGCATATAATAACAAACCAATGTTGGTGTACTCAAAACTATGGGGATTAAGCTAGCACATATGGATCAAGTACCTTTATCCATCATAAGGGGAAGTAGTGAGTACGTTTCCTCAAGATTAGCTAAGTTCAGACCACTCTGTGTCGCAATATGCACATGCTGCACTCTCCACCCAAGGAACTTTGTGGCTGCTACTACCCCTTCACAGATTGAGGTTCTAAAGAACCAAAAGAAAAGAATCTATGAAACTATCTTTTGGCTACTCATATATAAATTTCAACCACACATGGGTTGGCCCTTAATCAGGTAACAAACATACAAGCACACATAATAAAATGGTTAATCCCACACCAACAAAGAAAACATATTCCCCATGGATGGGTACACAATATCACCATCCCATGGGAACACAAAGAAAGTATGGGTATTCACAACACTCAACCAATGCACAGTTATTGGTTTCTCACATTTACAGGGGGGTGCAATTACATACACAATTCCATAAGTACATTTATTTCCATAACCCATGTGATTTATATCATTACATATATCCATAACCCTTTATCAGTTTTTCTTTCACTC
The DNA here is from genome assembly GCA_007258455.2 of Sequoia sempervirens. Taxonomy (NCBI): domain Eukaryota; kingdom Viridiplantae; phylum Streptophyta; class Pinopsida; order Cupressales; family Cupressaceae; genus Sequoia; species Sequoia sempervirens. The sequence continues at coordinate 680,772,370 of VDFB02281492.1, forward strand.
TACTCTTTTCCATATATCATATGATGCTAATATGTCAATGTCAAGATCGTCATGATCACTTAACAAATCCACTTAAAAAATTAACATTCACTTATATTCATTTTGTATAGCATTCTATCCTTATAACATATGCATATGCAAAATAAATTTTCTTCCACACAAAAGGAATTTTACATAAGCACAATGAATTTCTAAATGCATCCAAGAATCATTAATAATTTCACATCAATATTCATGCGTTCAGAGTTCAAAAAATTATACACAAGTTCTATATTCACAAAAGAACAATAATGATCCTTTAATTAACTCTTACTACTTCACGTAGGCCTTTCCTAAACACAAACAACTCTTACTTCATCACACAAGTTATTCAAAATTTCACAAAACAAAATAATTCACATATTTGTTTCCAAAACACAATCTTACATTCTCCCAAACTTTATCCCAGGCTAGTACAAGTAACACTAAATATTTACATAGTGATTATGCCTACTCAAACATCCATATCCCATACCTAAGCTTAATTATGTCACATGTTATGCCCTGATAACATTCAACATGCAAGACATCCAATGCATAAATCCTTTCTATTTATACAATAGTAAGAAAGGAGGACATTACATTATAGGTTTCAATTACACATAGAAAAAAAGGTGTTCAAATACCAATATAGTCATCATGATTTCTCAAAATAGAAACCTAGTTCTATGCATTAGGACCTTATTTATTCCACAACATAGCCCTTTCCAATTAAAAAATATCACATCACATAAAGCAAAACTTAATCACATAAATTTACTTCTAAATGCATAGATCAAATACCTAGAAACTACACTCAGTCTCATTCATAATCTATCTTTTATGCATAAACCAAATGTAAGGAGTGTAGTTTTAGGAGAACATAAGATTTGTCACTCAAGTAATTTTAGACATAATTTCTTTTATTCATAGTCAAGGTTTAAGCATACAAGTTTAAGGCCTAAATTATTTTCTATTATAATGTGGTTTAAGACTAATTCTCTTTATTAACTATATGTGGGTTAAGAGAAAGAGGAAACAAGATAATTTAATTCAATGCAAACAACTTGCAAACACTACCTTTCCAAACAAAGCATCAATACAATGGAAAATTAAGTCACACTTTATACCCAAATCTTAAGTACCACCCACAGTCAGGTTTTCCATTACATCACTCAGTATGCAAATTATATCAATCACAAAAGATCGACAATAACTCATTTATAAATTACCTACATACTTTTCCTTAGTCTCTTCTAACAACCCCTGTACTTGTAGTATATTCTTAACATTATGAAAATGAACTAAACAACATATGGGTGTAGACACTCCTACAAACCATAGAAAAATACATGAAGAGATGACATACTCACGCTAGGACTTCCCTTTTAAACCACATAAGTAGCCTAGCTGCTCAAAATAACATCTTATCCTAATGCACATTTAGTCAAACAAAATAAATCAACATTCCAACTTGTTAGCTAATTAATCTAAAGCCACACATGCATTCCAAGACTAAATTTGTACTTTTAAAGAACTAAAAGTCATGGAAATGAAACAAGGTCATACAAGAAAAAAAATCAAGAGTTACAAGCATCCAAGGAATCACACCCAGCAGTAGAATACACAAAGTGTCTAATCCTGTATCTAACCTCTCAACTAGATGTTTAGATTAAAACATGGTATCTAACACAAGGGTCCTTATGACCTTCTAGCCACACATCAAACATCCGACAACACATGCATGGGGAAAGTTACTATAACTAGACATGGGCGACAACATTAACTAGAGATCTTAGTGCTACAACACTGGATCTAATACTAGATGTAATGCCCTACTAAGGGACTTAGTGGATTAACACAAAGACCTTCAACATTATGCCAATATTTTTTTTTTAAAATAAACTAAAGTGCCACTAACTAACACAACTCAAAAAATTAACATGGATAACATCATTACATTAACATCATATCATAATCACATTATGGCCTAAAGTAACATTAGTCATAGCCCACTTGCACACCTATTCACCATGGTCCCCTAATTTCACTACTATGATGCATCTACGCTAACTAAACCTATAGAAAGACATTTTATACACTAAGATCACATCCAATAAATTCTTTGAATGTAAATTAAATCCAATACATTAAATTACATATGATAACATGACTTAATTATAATTAAACCTCATTTGACACTATTCCAATATGAACATAATCCTAATCAATGCCATGAAATAGGTACATAAAGATGTATCACATCTACTACTAATTGAAGCTCATATGCATCATAAATACAACATTCCTATGTTAACCTTTCCATTACATAATAAACAACAATAAATATATCTTCATGACTAATTCAATCCACTTACATTTCCTTTACAAGAATGCTACAATGTACAAGATATATTCATCTGAGAGGTATATATGTAAAATATATATTGGACACAATTTTCCTAAAAATATCACCTACACATAAATTCAGCTTTGGAATGAAGTGGACGGAAAGACTCCATTTTTCACATGAACTACACCACCTAAACCCCAATGGATGGTTGGAAAACACCTCCCTACCACATGGAACCCTGAGGTCCACTCCCTTCATGCTAGGAGATAACACTAGGCCCCACACACATGAAAGCAACAAAAAAATTAAGTGGCTGATACTAAACATTCAAAGGAGACTACCTAAAACAAGAATCAACCAATAATCTCAAGGGCTTTCACAAAGAATTTCAAATACTTCTAGAGGTCCAACACATAACACAAGAAGATATGAAACCCAAAGTTGATCATAATACCACAACACATACAATGAAGCACATTACATCATTTTCACAATCTTATAACATGATAGTCAACTTTAATTTAGCAGTCCATAATTCAGACCAAGAATGCATAACCTTGGTACAATTGATCCTTACACAATACAAAAGCTTCAACATAAGTTTTTCATAAATAGGAAGGGATTGTCAACATGCAGAAAATAAACATGTTCAAACAAAAATAGTACAACACAATACAGATCATAGGATAGAGATATATCCTCTTATACAACCTTTGGAACTGAACTAATTCCCTCTTGACAACAGTAAATTTGTCAGCCATAAAACAGTCATTTCAACTTGAAATCCAAATCCATCAAAAAATCCATTTCAGATTTAACCCTTGACTATTCAGCAATGTGAGCTGAATCAACTAAAAATTAATTTGAAATTCACAAATATATGAAACAATAGATGGCTCCCATAAAAACCCTCTTGATAGCAGTGAAATTTGTCATCCATCAAATATCCATAAAATAGTCATATAAACTGAAAATCCAAATCCATCTAAACTCATTTCATATTTGGCCCTCAACTACTCAACAACATGAGCGGAATTGACCAAAACTGACTCAGAAATTCACAAAATGTGAAACAACAAATGACTCCCATTAAAAACCCTCTTTTAGACATACCGATTACAACCAAATGACCAAAATGACAAACCCATCAACTAGATATTTCCATATTATTAAAAATATTAAAACCTCAATTAATTTAATCCTTTTCAAATTTCTATAAATCTCAAATGCATAAATTAACAAAATAAAAAAAATCCTTACCTTAAATTTTAGGAACAATGGTGAAAAAGAAGTTGAAACCCCAAAAGATCCTCCAAGCTAGAATCACAAATAAAAACCCACAACCCAAAGCCAAAATGTCCATTCACCAACAACGATAAATTCAAGAAATCTCTTTCATTACTCCTTATTCTTCACAATCATGGAAAAAACTCAAAAATGAAAAATGGAAATCCAACATGAACTCCAAAATGAAAAATCCAAAAGAGAGAAAACCCTCTCCCTCAAGAAAATAGAGAATCCTTTGGAGGGGAAAAGGAAACCTTCTTTTTAACCTCCTAGCCTCCCTTTTAACTCTTTTTTGTCACTTTTCATAATATAGTAATTAGAGTGGGTTTTGGACTTTATAAAAGGGATTTTATGGAATAAAAATACCTCTAACCCATAAACCTATCACCTAGGAAACATTTTAAACCATTAATAACACATAAGGACTTCATAAAACATAACTTAAGTGACCATTTTAATAAAATTAATCGAGAGACTAATAAAATAACTATTTCATCCCAACAATAGTAAAAAAAAATTATTCAATAAACAAAACACATGATAATAATAAACAATAATTAAATAACCATTCCCCAAAATAATAACATATTAGTATGCGCATAATAATATGATGATTTATTAACATAATCTGATGACAATATTAAATCACCCCCTTATCATACATGATAATAATAATAATCAATAGCCACTCACACCAATAATGATAATTTTTAATAACATAACAACACATTAACATAAATAAATATATTACTTATGAATAATATTACATCACACCTCAAACACATTAATAGAAATTATAATAACAACTAACATGACTGAACCAATATCTAAATTCACTTAAATAATCCACAATCCAAGGCTAGGCATAAACCAAAAAATAACTTCTAATGTGAAAGATACATTCACATCAAATCATAATAACACTAATCACAATAATAATAGCCCGACTAACCACATGACTTAGCACCACCAAGTTGGGATCCAAAACTAAGGCTAGACAACAAAATCAAACAATCACATATCCCATAAGAAACATTTAGATAAATTCAATACTCCAACCATAGGATATAGGAGATCAAGCATTGTCCGATGACAAGCTGGAAAGGTGGTCACACACTGAATCAATTATCCCTAATTGGGGACAATGGCTAGGGTTAGGTTATAACTTGTTCCTAGATGTTTTCCCCTCAACCACTATTGGGATTAGAGGCATGCTTAAACCTGCTAATTCAAGTGGAGACATAGGCTAGTACTTATTCACTCAAACATACAAATTAGAGGACATGTGCATAATAGTCAAAGCACTAGGAAATGAACTCTATCAATCATATATTATTCTCGTATGTCCCTCATACATCTAATGGTATGATGTCACCCTTTCCACTTATTCTAAAAAACATACTACTACTTCACTTAACTATCCAAGTAAATCTCTGCATATTAATAATAACATAACAATATGCATCATACTCACAAAAGTACTAATAGAAGCTCATGTTCCATCTACAACCACAACACTTGAACACAAGTCAATACCTCTTCATGATAATACATAAAATCATAATCAAAATCATAATATCATATCATCATGACAATAATATGTCAAAATCATTTGAAAATCCTAAAGATAACCAAGGCACTTCCATGGTACAAATATTCCCATAGCTTGCATCCTAGTAACGGTCATGTCTAAACACATACACACATCATGATTAACCTATCCTTAAACATATATAATAAGTCCATTCCTAAAATTCTCACATAGTCCATAAATTCATAATATAAAACATCAACCGCTTAACATCATTAGCACATACCTTTAAATATCCCAATTATTTTACCTTCATCTCCAAGTTCCAAAGCCAAACTACCTACATATACATGGTGAGAATGGGGGGGCACTAAAAAAATATATAAATTGATTTTCCAACTTCTCTCTTCATTATAATCTACTCCACCTATTTTATCCTAGGTAAAGTCCAAAATCATAAGGTTCACCTCCTACTATGAACTAACCTCATGTTATTTCATATTGGTTTATTAAAACGCTTTCCCTTTCTAGACTCAATCCAACAATTGCAAATATTATTGATTATTTATATTTCACATTGCATAATTTTGAAAAAAATGTTTGTTTCTTGCTTCCCATTGAAAATCCATTTGAAGTGGAGCCCTATCAACTAAATTTTGCATGCATGTGCATGTGATTGCTAGTGTATGCTTATTGTAAATTATTAAAATTATCATTTTTCCCTTAGTTATGGAGTATTATCTATCTTAGTACATTTTTCTTGAATGACCTCTACTACCTTCATTAATACACAATTATTGTACTAGTGTACTATTATTATCTTTAATTTTATTAGTAACAACATCCCTAGTTTGTTCTATGTCAATAGCATCCCTCCTAATGTGGTCTACCTCTTTGTTTGTATAATCCCTCCTAGTTTTCTTTACTTCTTAAGCATCAAATTATTTCTTGGTGTTCTCTATATTATTTTCTTCTACCATCTATATTATTTAAGGTATCTATCCACTCTTTCTTAAAAAATTAACTTCTTTCCCTCCATGTTCACCTCTATTTTTAATATAATACATTATCTTAGCTCTGCCTTCCTATTATTATATCTATTTTCCATGAGAACTTGTGATTCTAAATTTATTATAAAATTTATGCATATCTAATGGCTTAGTCTTAGTTTTCTAAAAAAATATGATTCCCATTCTGGTAGGTGTCTAAACCCATCTAATAAGGATGAAAGCTACGACCTTTTCCATGGATCATGATGTTATAGTTTTTCTTATTTTTACTCTTTTACTCAAATATTTCTTATCAAATTTGATATATTGATTATGTAGACCTCCTTCTTTATCATTTTATTAGGTTCTTTTCCCATTTTAATAAATTTACCTATAGCTTTAGGATTTCTTTTATCCAAAAAAGAATGAATGTATTTTTAAAGTGAGAGAATAAAGGAATTTCTATGTCTATTTAAGAAAAAAAATTATATTTATATATTGGTTTCAAAAATTAGAAGACAATTAGAGTGAGTATGGTTGGAAATAAAAAATTTAGATGATAACATAAAGCTATAACTACCATCCATAATATACATCAGAATATTTTTTACATGAGTCTAATGAATGTATAATATTGGATACATGTATTAATATTAACTAGAGTTTACATTCAAAGGATACAATATTAATAGCGAGTCTATGAATTATATGTATTTCCTATACTCTTCCTCACAATACTATCCCCCTTCTCCTCTTTCTTTTTTTAAATCTCCCATCTAATATATTCGTTCTTATTTTTTATTTCATATTTATAGTATTTTTACATATGTAGAAATATAAGTAAAGGGTGTATTTATTTATGATGATTGTCCTTTGGCATGGTATTTGGTACAATGCCATTAAGGTGGCTAAATATTTCTCTTTTATAGTTAGATCTTGATAAAACTTTCTTTCAATGATAAGCCTAAAGCATTCTTTACAAATAAATCTAGAGTATCCATTTAGTGATAAGTATAGAGCCTTCCCAAAAACTCTAGAGATTTTTTCCAACAATAACTATAGATCAATTTCTAGTAACAATTTTGGATTTTCCTTCAAATTATAAGTTTGTCCTTCTTCTTCAATAGTCATTACAATGTATCCTTCAAATTAACTTTGAATCCTTATTCATCCATAGTCATTTAGGAGTATCATTCCACCAAATGCTAAAATATTTCTCCTTTATCCATTATTTTAGAGTATCATTGGAATGATAACTCTGAAACCTTCTTTCACAAATTTTGTAAAGAATCCATTTATCAATAATAATTATGGAGTGTATTTCAATAAGAAATATGGATTTTCTTTAGAATAAAACTTCATAGATCTAATCATAGTAATTTTTTTATTTTTTTAGTGAATTATTAATCTATTTTTGTAATGTCCTTTATACTGATGTTTTCTAGAGCTCTTTTTAGCATCGATTTTAGAGTTTATACCACTCATATTTATTAATAAAAATTAATAATTTACCAATAATAATGCAAGGTCTTCTCTTGTCTATTCTAGATATATACACCAATTATATTCTAGTATTCCTTCAGAAACATGTACAACTTACCTTAAATATTGATATCAACACGGAATTTTTTTAACAATTGTGAAGACAACCAAATATATAATTTATTTTAATTTTAAGTTGTATTTTATTTTTACTATAGTTATAATCAGATGATGTACTAATGCACCTAAATTTCCATGTTTTTGAATAAGGTAATAAATATTTATAATTGAAGGATTATATTATTACACTAATTTATCCACATATAAGAATCTGATGGGAAGAAAAAACTAATTCAATTTAATTTTTAAGATGTTTTCATAATACATGCATAATCTACATGATACATGTACAATAATGTTGTTTCACATGCATCTTTTCCTTCCTATGCTCTAGAAATTGCAATACATGCTACCCTACAACCAACCCTTTAAATTTTTTTAGTAAACACACATAGGATTAATCATCATACCAATGTATTGCCTCATTTCTAACCAATTTATAAGTGTACATCTATTTTAGTTTCTAACCATATAATAACACAACAGAAGTATAATTTGTTTAGAAAATGAGGAAATTAGACAAAAATTTAGCCTGCCAGTTATTTGAGAATGATGAAATATTAAATTTATTTAAATTAGTAGGTTAGAATAACCTCATTTAAATATTCAAGAGTGATAATGATGGTATTTTTTAGGATTTTGTGTAAAATTTTAAAGATAGTTAGCCCATAGTCCATTGAATGAAAATTGAGATAAATCTTATAACAATTGTTTCTTTCTCAAAATTACATATGTAGAAACAAGATATCTTAATTGCTAACATTACTCGAGATGCAAATAACCATGAAATAGACTTCACTTTCTTGAGTCTTTAGATGCCTAATAAACTAAAGATTAATTGAGTTGTTTGGGTTTCTCTTCAGGCATAGGGACCTTGACCTTCCTTTGAATATATATTTTTTGAATTAGTTAATATTATTTCAATTCATTTTCATAAATTCTTTAGTTTCTATCATCATGCCTAGTGCATTATTGTGAATCTCAAGCATATCATCATATTATAATTCACATATTGTCTATGTAGAAGAATAATGTGGTGTTCTTGGTGTTTCATTTTTATTAATAAAATATGTTCATTGAATTATTATCTATTATTATATTATGTGAAATATTGAAGCATTACACATATCATTCCCCTTGAAGCCCCATCCTCCAACTTGCCAAAATTTGTAATTTTCATAATAAGGTAAAAATATTTTATTTGATTGTTAATCCCAATTTGTTTGTATGGTAATTATTAATGCAATATAGTTTTTTTCCCACAACGATTGGGTACTACTTTTATGGTTAGGTTCCTTTTAAAACCATTGATTTGAAGACTGAGAAAATATTAAAATACTTATTTTTTTCCTTCTAATAATAACAAAGGATTATTTTTTCCTTTTTTACGACACTAGAGGATTATTTTCCTTTCAATCTTGTGCCAAGGTTTTATTTTATATGTTAAAAATGTTATCATAACCATTAAAGGTCATGAAGCTAGGAAAATATTCATTTGGAATTGCATATCTACTAGCTTGCCATTTTGGTGCCAAACATAGAAGTTCCTTGGGATTCATAACCTTCTTATTGTGATAGAATCCATTTAGCTTTTTGGCACTTTTATGAGGGAAATAATTTGAAAATCCTAGGAAGCCAAAAAACCATGACTTGTATGGGATGAAAATGACTTTTACATGTGGCTATCTATACATCAATAGTCTATTTGTGTGCCCCCATTTCATTCTTAACAATATTAATTTCCTATGAATCATTCATGGCTTCACGCTTTCAAATTATATTGTAAGGCGAGCAAGCCTTTATTTGAACTCATCTATGTGATCACAAATAATTTATTTCTCTGGCTAGAAATCATGTTAAATTTATGCATTCAAATTAAGACAAATAAGAATTAATTATGTTCCTCCCAATATATCCATAAATTTGGGGTTCAAAGAAGAATTATATAATGTAAAGGTTGTAAATGATATCCTAACACACCATTTCACAAATATAGGCCTTCAAAGATATATGCTTGCCTTACACCCCACCTTCACATTGTTTCATAGTTGAATTGTAGATGATATTTGTTGGAGTATAACTCAACATGAGTTATCCTTACATAATCATAGTTAGTAGCTTTCCTCACATGTGGAAAGACTAAGTCTCCTTAGGTGAGTCACTAGTCGATGTGTCAACTCATTTTTGACACATCGCTGCTACATAGAAGGGAGGTTGAACTATTGAGCTAGTCTCATGGGTTCTCATCCACCACCTTTCCTATTCTTGTGGAGTCTTGTTGAAGACTTTGTCTCAAACTTCACCTATTTATACTTGTTCATTTGTAATACATATCGTTCGATTTCACTTGCAATCTTGTGCTTGCCTGTTTCTCCATGATCTTGGCTGTTTTCACATGGTATCAGAGCAAGTGGAATAGCATCAAATCATCATTTGCTTGTTGATCGAATCACTCCATTGTCGCGAATCTCTGCAGCCTCATTTGCACGCAAGGCTCCATCCGGCCTTTTATCACTGCAATACGAGGAACCTTGTCAAAAGTTCGACGCCTCAACAGGCAACGATCAGTTGATCCTCTCTACACACAGGCCGCCACTTTTAAACATCCACGGCCGAGACGAGAGACAGAGGAAAGTGTTTGCAGTCAAGAAGGAGACTGCATAAAGAAGGTGCGCCACACGAATCGCAGGAAGAAGTGGCTATTGTGCCACGTTGGGAGCCATCAACCACTCCACATCTCACGTTGGACTCAGTCATCAGCCTTCGGCCTGTTGAGAGGGGCTGGTCGACGCATCAAGGGGAAACTGCCTCCTCCACTGCCTCTAACTGATCTCCAGTCTGTGCAATTTGGAGCCTGTATCGAAGGTTGAAGTCGAAGCTTATAACCTGCATCCAACGGTGCCTCACAAGGCCCAATTTTCTCAACGACACAGGCGTTTACACAATGGCCCTATTTAAAGGGTCGACCCTGCTTCCATAGGCCCGTGGCTATCTCTACTGACCAAGCCAGCCTTGTCACGCTCTGCATCAAGCTTTGTCACCCTCCGGATCAAGAGTTAGAAGCTTTTTGAAGGCTGCAAAGCGTCCACTCAGCCTGTACACCTTCCACTCACTATTGGACGCTTTCAATCTATACAGCGATGATCGACCAAATTGAGAAGAGGTCTGACGTGTTCATGTATTTAGCTGAGGTGGATTCTTGAGGAGATTTTTGACGTGTTCATGCATTTAGCTGAGTGCAGCCATCCTCAGTCCGTGATTTGTGGCTCGGCTCAGGAATCTTTTGGAAAATTGATTTGGGAGATGTGCTTTGAAGTGTGTTTTTTTTTAATTTCTTGAGCATTAAGGAGTCTAAATTGCACCACTTCACCACTCAAAAGGGTAAAAAGGTAATTTAATGGCTTTTTCAAAACTAGAAGTCAACAGATGGATCCTTAGTTTAGTAATGGATGATCACATGTCACCTTTTATTGAATTGTTTATCAAAATTAAACCATGCAATACTTACAAAATACTAATGGATCAAGTCTATCATGACTGTAAAATTGGGAAATGGTTTTGTACATAATGTATATTACATCCCTAATTTATTCAAAAAATACCTCTCGGTGTATGCACTCATAAAATCTGAAATGATAGTTTAGTTCATAGCTACATCAACTCTCATTCGAGAATCCAAAGATCAAAAGCTTGTTGCAGTAGGCAAGGTTTGTCACCTTGACCGCAGTTTCATCTTTTCACATTTTACATCTAGTGAAGAAGACAATCAAGATGCAACTTCAGAGCCAAGTATAAACTCATGGCTCAGCTCTGTTGGTTCCATATAGAAGGTTGATTGAACTCCACTGGCATTTTTGTTTGTAAATACACTTATGTAGTGTCATGTAATTGAAAGTGTAAAGGGAATTTGGAAATTGTACTCACACTAATCTATAAAGTGTAATGGGGGGTTCTAACAATCTCAACTTGAATTGCACAAATTCTTATCTCATTCATATGTGTGCTCAATGCACATCCTTTTCTTCAGTTGTACAAAATATTTCTTGGACCTACATCCTGGTCTTCATCCTTTGATCACTACAAATTTCAATTTGTTTGCTCAATTCTCTTGGAATTAAGGGAATGACAGAGTTTACTACTACAACATGCTTCAGAAGTTCCTCATACCTACATCGGGGTCTACATCATCATCATTATCAGAAGGGGCCATCGAAAGTCCTTTGTTTATTTTCTCTCTTTTTGGAGGAAAGTTTTTTCCCACAGGGTTTTCTTTCTTTCTCCGTTTTTTGAGAGATTTTTTGTAAATGAGTACCTAAAATGGCACATAGTTGGGACTCATGTTTCATAAACCTACCTAAGCTATGCTTAAGGGGGGGTGTTGGAGTATAACTCAACATGAGTTATCCTTACATAATCATAGTTAGTAGCTTTCCTCACATGTGGAAAGACTAAGTCTCCTTAGTTGAGTCACTAGTTGATGTGTCAACTCATTTTTGACACATCGCTACTACATAGAAGGGAGGTTGAACTATTGAGCTAGTCTCATGGGCTCTCATTCGCCACCTTTCCTATTCTTGTGGAGTCTTGTTGAAGACTTTGTCTCAAACTTCACCTATTTATACTTGTTCATTTGTAATACAAATCATTCGATTTCACTTGCAATCTTGTGCTTGGTTGTTTCTCCATGATCTTGGCTATTTCCACAATATTTCATATCTTCTATGGGTACTTATCACATTGAATTTCAAGTTATTTATTCTATAATTCCTCAACTAAATCTTTCTCATTTCTTACTATGTTTTTATTATGGTCTTCACATTGATACAAAATTAATGCATCTTGTAGGTGTCAATTAGCATTTCCCATTTTTTAGACAATATGAGACCTAAAGCTTATTCTCTAATTTTATATTTTATATTAGGAATATTAATTTAGGCTCATCTTTTAGAAACCTTCTAGATCTAAGCCATTCTAATGAAATACAATGCTTCTAGGTGATTAGACTTGATTACTTGTTAAAATCACCCAAAATTGGCATACTTTTGAGGAGACTCTTTTAAGCATTCAGAGAGACAAGATTTATTTTATTTTTACTAGTTTGGATATTGATATTCTCATCTCACTTTGCACTAGATCTAAAAAAATTTCTAGTGTATTAATAAAGAATTAGTGCAATCCGATAAAATTATACTATAAATAGCACACCTAAAGGTGTTTTTGTATCACTAGGGTAATTCCCTTTTGCATTATATCAAGTCTTGTTGTCTTTAACTGCCCATAAAGTCCAATCTCTCCCAATGGATGTAGTCAAAAAATTGAAGGAGGCCACATGCTTCCCATCTTCCCTCTAGAAGAGATAAATATTGGTTTCTTAATAGGTTATCTAAACTTTCACAACGACCTTTAACCTCCTTGCCTTACAAACAAGGACCTCCTAATTAGTTGGATTTTTGCAAGTTATGATGTTTGGAGTTGGGTATCTCCCTATTTTTTATACATATCAAAATTTAAAGGAAATTGATTAAAAAGTTAGAGTTTTATCACTAGTAGAGAATTTGTAATTGATTGGTTTAGCCTCAATATTTTATATGGTTAGCTAGATGACTATGATTCCACTGACCTTGCTATTTGTGTAAAGATTTTCTACTTAGGTAATTTGTCTTGTTGTTTGGATTGGTCCCACATGAGGGATTTTCCTTCAAACATCCATCTTTTTGTGAACACTGGAGTATTTTCATTTTCTACTATTAAGGGCAATATCGTAATTACTCAACAAAATGAATAGCAGTGTACTTAATAATATAACATACAAAGAAAATAATTTATTTTTATTTAATTCTATTAAAAATATGACAAAAATAAAGCAGTTGGAAAAGTCATATATTTAAGAAATAAAATAATATATAAAACTATTAGAATTAGTTTGACTTTCCCATCAAAACTATATTATAAATCTACTATAAGTATCTCAAGACTATATCTTAAACTTCTTTTACATGAATATATTTAAGATATCTACACTAAATTTACCTTTCAATAATTGTAAGATGTATATTTTTCCTACAATATTATATTTAAACATACTTTTTTTTATTAATAGCATAATAAAAAAAATCAAACCTAATCAATTTATTGATAAATATTACTAAATTACTCTTAAAATATATATTAAAATGCTATGTTTGAATTCAAATCCATTAAAACCATAAAAACTTTCCGCTGGGAAAACATAATATATTAAACAATAAAATTTAAAAAAAAAATAAAAATGATGTGAAAAGACGTAACTGTCGTAAAATTTAGATGGAGTTCTTTCTACAATATATAATATATGTTCGAATTAAAAATTACCATTGCTTCCTGTAAACAAACATTTTAGACAAAAAGACACACGTAACCAGACACCAAGAAATGGTCTCCTCTTCACTTTAAAAACGTATAAAACTTGACTATTAAATGACTGATACTAATTTCTGGTCGCATGACATACTGACATGGAAGATATTGGACTACTAATTTATGAAGAAGCTTCTGGATGTGGGGGCACTCTAATCTCAACCATTCCTTCAAGCATCTGAACCACTTTCTTCATTGATGGCCTGAGAATAGGATCCTCTTGCATGCATCAGAGCCCCACCAATACCATTCTTTCCAACTGTGCTGCCTCAATTCCGCTGCATTCTTGATGCTCCATCAACTTAAAAAGTTTCCCATATTTGAAGCAACCATACACCCAATCAGACAAAATCATTTCGTTTTCTGGAACATGCAATTCGAACATTTTCCTGCGACAGATAATTTCCAAGAGCACCACTCCGAAGCTATACACGTCCACTTTCACGGTAACAGCCATACTCTTCTGCCACTCAGGAGCAATGTAACCGATGGTCCCCCGGGCCACAGTAAAAGTTCTTGTTTGTTCTGCGCCAATCAATTTGGATATTCCAAAGTCGGCTATCTTAGCACGGTAATTTTCATCCAGCAGGATGTTTTGAGGCTTTATATCACAATGAAGTATAGGGGTTGTGCACTCTTCGTGTAAGTAAAGATTTCCCCTTGCAATTCCCAAAGCAATCTGAACACGCAGTTCCCAATGAAGATTGCTTGAACCCTTAAATAAAATTCTGTCTAGAGACCCAGTGGGCATGTACTCATATACAAGAATTCTGTTTGAGCCCTCGTCGCAGAAACCATAGAGTTGAACAAGATTTTTGTGATGGCTTGCCCCGATGATACCCATCTCGGATCTGAACTCCTTTTCTCCATCACAGAGCTGATTTTCAATTTTCTTCACAGCAATTGCTCGTCCGTCACACAACACGCCCTTATAGACCTTCCCGAAGGCGCCTCTCCCTACTTCTTCCTTGAAGCCTCCAGTTGCAACGTGAATCTCTTGATAACTGAACGCTTTCATCCCAACCGGAATAACCTTATGATGCTCGTGCAAGGCTGCCAGCTTGGGTCGGCATATATATAACCAAATTAATAACAAACTTACTGCAAAGAAAAAGGAACAAACCATAAGGATTACGCCAATAACGACTAACAGCTTCCCTTCCTTTCTTTGCTTTGAAGGCGTGGGAGGAGCAGGATCGTAGACTTTGACAAAAGCTGTTCGTGAAGTCCTTACAATGCCGTTTCTCAGAGGCATTGCTTTCTTCCAACATTGTTCTCCGTCATTATCACTGGTGTAGATGGCCACTGTGCAAAAGCAATCTTGAACGCATGCCTCCTCGCAAGCAGTTTCGTTTGTGGAATTCGAGTACCAGTAATCATTATCACGCCAATCTATCTGGTCAATCTTCTGCATTTTTACGCCAGTCACACTGCAGTTTTGTTGCCGGAATGTGTTCTGAAGGCATCCCTTTGAATGGTTACCTTTGTCTAAAAACTCGAATCCCGGGGGACAAGTGCAATTTCTAAAATTCCCGGAGACTCGGCATATTCCATTGAGCCCACACACCCCACCATCAATAGTGGGTGCACAAGGATCGTTCTGCTGCTGAGCAAAAACGCTGATGACCAAGATCAGATAAGTAACATATATCAGATGGCGGAGTATCCGTGTAAAAGCCATAGTCATTTAGTGAATGCAAGCGCAGGTTGTGGTGTTGAAATGAAACAACAAACGCACTTTAAACGTAGCAGAGCTGCTTGTGGCACGCAGAAGGAAGTTTCTGTAAAGGAAATTGAAGGGTTTGGTCTGGAAAAATGAATGTCTTGCCTACGTCATTGTGGGGTTTTCGATTTCTTCACACAGACACGTCTAACGGAATTTTTTCAATATTGGGCGAAGTTTCAACAGAAAGCAGAGAGCAACCCAGCAATCCAGTTGTAACGTTGAATAAAATGGAGTCGTTCATTGTATGTATCCAAAAATAGTTTTCAGTCAATATTATGACATTGTATGCGCGTACATCCTTTGGAAATTTGTTAATTTTTTAAGGTAGCACGATAGACCATTGTATCTTGAAAACTAAAGACACATCGGCCATGTCTTGCGTGTAGGGAGAGGTTGTGGAAAGATATTGGAAATCCGCATTTTTAAATCAAATTGAAGTGAAGATTTTTTTTGTTTTTATTTGTATGAATAGATGTTAAGTTGGATAATAAAAATATACATATTAAAAAAAGTGGGTCAATGGATATAAAGTCATACTTTTAGAATGTAAATGGGTCTAGGTTCAGAGTGTGACGAAACATGAACATAAAAGTTGTTAAGCAGAAAGAGTAGTAGCAGAAGGTGAAGGGAGGCGGGACTCTATCACCTAGCTTATCCCATACATCAGTAGGGTCTGAAGTGACATCAAAAGGGTCCCATCTCTTGTCAACTTTATCCTTATCTTAATCATGGGTAAGAGAAATTTCCAAAGCTAGCCGACAAACCTTGTTGGCAACCAACCATTTTGATAATTAGCTATAATCAACCACTCCAAAGTACCACCAAAAGTCCATCTAGAAGCACCCACTTAAGGCCACTCAAAAGTGGGTTGTTGAGGGGTAGGAGAGGTTGAGCACCATTAAATAGATTGTGGCATACTCTTGGGACCTCGATCTCTACAGAGAGCCAAGGGAGAGACCCAGGAATGTGTAACCTAGGTATCATGAGCCAAGAGACTCTTGCCTCTCTGGTGCCTATGAGTAGGCAATCGAGCTTGAGAAGAGGATGACAATGGAGGAACCCTAGCCATGATACATGGAGCGTTGACCCAATGCTCAAGTTGCTCTTATAGGTGAGCCACCTCTAAGGCTACCTTGTTAGCTTGCACTTGAATATGCAATAACATATTAGAACAAAGAGTACCTTTAGAAGAAACAATACATGTTGATCAACTACACAATTAGAAAAAATAGTAAACTTTCTATATTTCCAAATACTAAAGAGAATATCCACCCTTAAAGCATGCCAAATCTAGTTATATTTATGGGGAATGAGATGCAAATCCCCTTGATGAATCATACTCCAAGAAAAAGGTTCTTCCCAAGAGGCCTAAAAGAAATCATGAGTCCAATTCCAAAGCTATTGAGCTCAAGGACATAACCAAAAGGGATGTATGATGGATCAAAAGGGATGTATGATGGACTCCAACTACCTACTAAATGGGAAATGATAGTTGTTAATGCCCATATTAATTAGTCATGACCCAACTAGAAAGCCTTGGAAATGAATACATGAGGCAAAGTGAGCCAATTTCAGCTCCAAAATTGTAGACCAAGTGTTGAGAAATCTTTGATGCTAGACCAAGCAAGATGATTGTAAATGTTATCTCTAATTGATTTGAGGAATCATGGGTAAATATTGACAAAGCTAGCAGTAGCCAAACCATTGTTTATAATTGCATAAAGCAATGTTTGGACCCAACTTGCAATCTTTCCACCATGGTTTGAAATAACAAATGTGAACATTGTGAGCTATATCATCAAGAATAGCTCTTATAGTAGTTGTGAAAGTATTATAGTTTTGATGAGAAAGACAATATTTGGTATTAGCCTCGTCTGAAGACATAAGACTCATATACGTTATGAAGAATAAATCTTGTGAGTGTTGAAATGTTTTCTTGAGAAATCTTTGGCCTTTCACCCATGGCAACCAAGCTAGAGGATGACCTTGGTTATTGAAGAGAGGAGACCATCAAAGATTGTGTTGATTAAAAGAATGGTCCTCTCTATAACCTAATCCATTCTAGAGAATCCAAGACTTAATAGCCTCCTAGGCCAACCAAATAATTCTGACCATAAAAGTACCTTCAATGTAGACTACATATTTCATGATGAGAAGTTCCTAAAACTTAATACCCTTCTAGGAAAGCCAATGAACTAAATAGATAGAGAAGATGCAATACTAGAGTAAAATATTTTAAGCTTCATTTGTAGTGAGGGCTCAAATAATCTATTGACACATAAATCCTATCCTTTCTACTCTATGGAAAGAAGCCCTAGCCATTCAAACTAATAAGCGAGGCAATAAAATTCTTAAGAAACATGATGAAACCCCTTATCATCATCAAAAGAAGCCTAGATGAAATCCAAAAGAAGATTTTCCAACTTGAGATAAGAATTTTTAGAAGTAGAAAAACAAAAAAATAATACACATGAGTAGTTGCCAAGAGTTTAGAACAAACTTGAAACTTCCCTTCCAGAGAAAGTGGTTTTCTAATCCAATTGGTAATTTTATTTTCTTTCTTTGAGAGAAAACCAAGCCATAAATCCATTGAAGAAGCTTGAAGGGAAAAAGGGATTCCCAAACATCTAACTTTTTTACTACATCCAATTGATTTCTAGCCAAAAGTTTGAATCCAAAAAGGAATAGTAGAATTGATTATCAATAACATTAATTATTATGTTACTACATGAGTGAGCCTACTACCTAATAGAAAGTGTCCAAACACTTATGGGCCTCCTTGATACTTTTTACTTCTTTAATGAGAGTGAGAAAGGAATCATCAATAAAATGACCATTGACAATTTCAATTGATTAATTATGCAAGGAAACACCCTTTACTAGCCCCCAATAAATTGAGTGGCCAAGAAGATGGCAATAGGCTTCAACAATAACAACATATAAAGAGTGAGAAAAAGGGAAACCATGACAAGTGGAGTAGAATAGCCCATAGGCATTAAATTGATGTCCATTGATGGTAATACAAGTAGAGGCATCAACAAAGAGAATGTTGATAGATTGAGTGAAACAAGGACCAAACCCCAAGGCTTGAAGCATAAAAATAATAAAATGATATTTGATACAATCATAAGCCTTTGTAAATTCAATCTTTAAGAAAAGGGATTTCTGTTGAGATTAGTGAGCCTAATCCATGCCTTCCCAAGAGGAAATCATATTACCAAGGACATACCAAGACTTGATGGCACCTACTTTTTCAAGATGAACAATCTAGGGGAGATAATGATCCGCATTCAAAGCTAAGGATATTAGTTATTTTTTAAGAAACTTTGAGCTACATGATGAGTTTCCAACTATAGATATCCTTGAGATTACTAGCTTTACATATGAACTTAATATTTCCTTTGTTAATATATTTCCCTAAATATTAAGAATGGAAAGCTTCAAAATAAAATTTATAGATTTCCTCATCAACACAATCCTAGAGGACCTTATATAATTCACATGAAAACCATAGAACCTAGGGCTTTATTATTAGTAATATTGCTCAGAGCCTCGTTAAGGTTAGAAAGAGAGAGTAGCTAGTTTCAAAAGGCTCTTTGAGTTGAAGAAATCCTACAAGGAACAACCTGAAGGTGTTCTTAAAGGGAATCTTCATATTCAAGAATATAATCTTAAGCTCTAGAAGTCTTCCAATAATGGTTGATAAAGGCCTAAAAAATATTTGGTAGTTTTGTAAGAATCATTGGGCTTTCTTAATTCACTTGATTTCATAGGAAGTATGTTGAGCAGAAAGGATTTCAGAAAATTCCTCTGAAGTTGTATCTCTGACATTAAGCCAACAAAGTTTGGTTTTATTTTGAGCTCCTCTAGTAGAATGGTTATCAACTATCTTCTTTTAATACCTTAACTCCACCACCTAAACCTACAAAATAGGAGAGAAGGGGTTGGAAGTGAGCTCTTTTATTGAATAACACAAATCAAAGGTTGTACCTTTATATGTGCACCTTTGAAGATGGTCAACTAGTGATTTTATATTAGAAGGAAATAGGCGATGTGTTGGATAACTCAATTCCATTATCCAATCTAGCTAGTTGGCTAAGTAAGATGATATTGAAGATTATAAAGATCATCCTAATATGAAACAAAGTGGGTTGATGACTTATCAATGAAGTATTTAAGAAGCAATTTAATTTTCTAGGAGAAGGTGGTCCCACTTGCCATTAAAAGTGAAACTTGATTGGCATGTGGTCAAAAAGAGTTACATTTGGAAATGAAATCATAGGGAGAGAAAATAAACTAGAAAAAGGAAAAGGATTGTGTAGATATCATTGCACAATCGAAACATTTAAAGACTCTATCAAAACTAACCCTAAAATTTCACCACATATGTCAAACAAGCTAGACATGGTGGCATCTCTAGTTGGGATCATAGATACCCAAATTATTATGCATGTATAACCATTTCTCTCACTTTATAGTTGTCTATAAAAATGGAAAAATCTCATCTTGTTCATAGGTTATCTTCATCATATTAAAATCACCACATAATACCCAAGTGTCCACGGGCATTGAATCTATAATCCATTGCCATAAATGAGATTTCTCATTAGTTTCTTTGGAAGCATAAACATTATTAGTTTAAAAGGATTGTCAATATTCATGATAATCATAACAATATGACGAGTTTGATCAAACCCATGATCAACAACACAATAATGTCACCATTGAGAGAGGAGTGTGGAAACCTCTTTCATAACTAGCATCTTGATTGGTGCAAAACATTATACCTAATGAACAAATAACATGACATGTTGTAGAAAGACTAAATCTAGAAATCTTAATGTCTTGCAAACACAAAACATCTAAACCAAATTTATTTTGACAATTATCCCTTACGATATACTTCTTGGAGAGGCCAATGAGACTTCAAACATTACATGAAATAAAATTCATTATTGAGAATCTTTCACATCATCACTATTTGACTCCTCAATCGTGGAGGAGAAATTCTACAAGAACTTTTTGGAGAATAATTCCAATTGAATGTTGGGTGAGAAAATTATCATCTTCTTAGCAGCATATTCTCCTTCTTCTAGGAAACTAGGAGGGCTGCATGACTACTGTAAGTTCTCAAACAACGAGTGAAACTAAAGTGTTATAACTAGTTATAACAAATCCATCATCTGGGTCTACACAAAATACAACAATATTGTTTATGAAGAAAGCATTGATGTTGGTTGTGGAATCTAAGAGAATCTTGATCTAGAGCCTAGAATATCACCCACTTTCTCAACAACCACTTTCCCATTACTATAAATGTATGAAACAACATTTAACTACTCTTTAAGAGCCAAGGAGTCTCATTTTATACCTTGCAACTTATTAAAGTTGAAATATTTACCTTATAGTGTGAAACCATAGTTTATTTTTCATCTAGCTTTGTGTTAGTATCACTAGATTGAGAGGTCTCAACTATGTGAGTATGATATTTCTCCTTGGGGATAGCTAGAGAGCAATCCTAAATTTTATGCTTTGAGGATTAACACTAGAAGCAAGTATTGAGTAGATTAAGGTAGAGGACTCTTAGGGTATGATGAATGTTAGCTATTTGAATATCTATCAAATATTTCAAGTATTTAGATAAATCAATTTCCACACAAATCTATTATTTTGGCCACACTTGGTAGAAGCACTCAAGTTCAACGAAAATAATATTCCCTAGGGAGGAGGTGATAGGGAGCAAAAAATTAAAGGAAGGTAAATGGAGACCTATAAATTTTAGCTGATGATGCACATATAGTTAAATCTCATCTAATATGCAAAAGTCTGATGTCCAAAGTTGAAACACCAACAAAGAAGAATAGACAAACCAGAGACTATGTTTATGCATGACTTGAACATGATTTATTTTAGAAAAAATAAAATGGAGCAATGATTTTGTGAGGTTTTCAATAGCTTCAAGTCAAACCCCATGCATGACCTAGGTTTTGAAGATATTTTTCATTGTAGATAATTAAGGAAAAATAAGATAATGTGAACAATCTATTTTTTAATCTATTTTAGTTTTAAACCTTATTTATAAGATATTATTAATAATAAAATTATTTATTGTATATTTTAGGATGGGATTTAACAAGAGAATATATATTTTTAATTAATTTTTTAATAATTAAAAAAAAAATAGAGGAGGTATATAAATTAATTTTGTAGTTGTAAGGGAGGGGGACCAACCACGTGCAAGGCCCTAGGTCATAGAGAGTGAAGATGTGGAAGGCTGCCCTAACTTACCTCATCTTAAAGGGGTGTTAGGAAATGTGGGACAAGAATGATGAGGACTATGAGGCCCTTCGATCACTCTGCAGACCCAAAACTCAAAATGGGGTTAGGTGTGCCAGTTTTTGAGTTCAACTTTGTGCCTTAGAAAGCTCTATGCCTGAGGATGAAATTACAGTTCAAGGAGGACAATGCATTGGCATCTTGTAGGTATGTTGGTGTCCATACGACCAAAGGACTAAAGAGACAAGATTAAACACAAGAAAACAAACTAACAACCTAGCTAATCACCTCCACAGGTCCAAAAAAAGCTATGAAGTAGGAAAAATAAATGAATATGATAAAGTAAATATACCATAGTTAGGATGGCAAGAATAATCTTGAAAAGAAACTCAGTTGCCAAATAGCTCTGAGTGCACATCCACGTACACACAAGCAAGAGGGAAATTTGGTTGGAGCTATATAGGGCCTGCCTTAGCAAGACCCCAATTTAGGTGTTTCCACCTCCACAAACAACGAAGTTTGTAACAATAGAGAAATAGTATGATAAAGAAGGAAATGAAATGAAGAACACTAAAACACTACAAAATAGTAAATGTGATACTCAGTCAAATAGTAGAGGAGATGTGTATAAATCTTACCACCTCCACCAAAAGCTCGCAAGCTAATGGAGGAGAAAATGAGAGCACTCAAGCCCCTGCTACAATGGTGTTGTTCCACACTTGCTCTACAAAGTTGATGAACTGTTGTTGTTGCTTCTATGGAGTGCAAAGTGTTGCTTAGAATGCTGAGAGTGCAAGAAAAAAATGCTAGAAGATTGCTTGAGCTTGTGAAGAAGTTGCTAGAGGATGAAATGGAAGAATGAAGAGTGAATTTGAAGGAGAGAATGAAGAAAATGAACATAGTCGGGTTGGTCAGCCAAAGAGGGCATTACAAATCGACCTCTAATGGGAAGTGTAATTCCTTTGTAGATTGCAAACATAGGAATCTACTAGGGACATAAGTGTGTTGCACAGATGTCTACACATTGCACGGGCATCCCTGACAGTTATTCCTCTGGCGACACACAAAATAGGTGCCAAGTGGAATGAAGGCAGTGGGCTTGTGTGAGATTTAGCTATCAAATTTGGTTTTCTTAAGTGAGGAAGGGAAAAAGGGGAATTTTCATAAGGGGTGTGAATTCACTTCTATACATATTAGGTGATCCCACAATAGTGGTTTACAATTTTTGGCTAAATTGGACACTAATTTTTTTTTTTAACTAAATCTTCAAATTCGGGCACCTATAGAGGTTAAACCACGAGGAATTTGAAGATGATCCAAACTAGAGTCTTGTCACATTTTGTTTTTATATTCTAAAATTATTTTTTCAAAATTTTTTGAATCAGATTGCACTTCTTTTTCCATCTCCCACTACAACTAGTTTTTTCAAAAAACAACATTTTTAAAAAGTGATGCACACCGTATAACACATAACATTTTTTACTTGAAGGATAAAATTATAATTATTTCAAATTTAGATTTGTAACTCCAATATCTAGTGCTTCCACTTGGTTACATAGTTTTTTATTGAATTCTTTTTCTTTAATCAAGTTTCAAAGTGAAAACAATTACAATTTAGACATAACGCGACCGTATAACGCATAACTTTTATTGTATGTATCGAAATTCATTTATTTTTTTGTTGGATAAAGGACTCCAATATCTGGTGCACTCATATTTTTCAAAAATAAAAATTGATAATCTTCTATTTTTCCACATGTGCAGAACAGAGAATTTTGTTTTCAGTGAAAAACCTATATTTAATAAAACTTAAAAAACAAATAGATAATATAATCAAAACATATTAAAATTATATTCATTGGATAGCTCATTTTGAGGGCAACCTGATACTAGTTGGGTTTTTGAGATCTCCTCCATTTTCATTCTCAAATCAAGCTTCAAAGTGCAAAATTCTGAGCAATTTTGGTGCCTGAGAGGATGTGGGTGAAAATGAGGGGGTTCGGTCGAATTACTGTACGGTAAAAAAAAAATCAAATGTTTGGTTGAATTGGGGTTTGAGCAAACCCATTTAACATACAATAAAAAATAGATTTAAATGGGGTTCGGTTGAACATGATAAATATGTCCGGTCGAACCCCATCTATTAAAAATTAATATTTAATATTAATATATAAATATAGATTATATTATTTTTAAATTATAATATATAATATACTTATAATTGCAATATATTTTAATAATTATATTATTATTATAATATATAACTATTATTATAATATTAAAAGTATATAGTTAAAAACTATATATATTTTTTGTTAATCATGGCTTTTCTAATCTTGGATTTTCAAGCTCAACACGAGTGTCATGAAAACAATCTCCTTAGGTAGGATAATGAGAAGCTTCATTTGGAGAACCTAGAAATTAAAGAAGCCATGAGAAATATCATATGCACCAACTGTAGAGAACCTATTGTTATTGCAAAATTTGGTCTTCAAGAGTAGCAACTGCGTATTGAGAATATTCAGTTAAAAGATGAGGTATGTTTGGACAACCTAACTAATTTGATGATGCATATTCCAAATTTTTGTATTCTCAAAATGTAAAATGTGGCTAAAATGACTATGAGTCACTCCTTTTTTAGTTGTTCCTATTCTGATTGTAATATATTTACAACCCTACGAGCCTCCTATATTTTGTTTTCTCTAGAAATCTTTTTTATTGTAGTGATTCTCCCACAATGATGAAATTGCTTCATATCATATAATGTATAAGATTTAGAGACCCAGAAGGTTATTTTATTCTGATCCTTTAAATCACCTGAGCAATGAAGTTGAAGATTCGTTAGCTTTGTGCTTATGGGTATTATTTAACTATTCTTATTTTTTTTTAATGAGCTTGCATGGATTTTTTCAGCTAGAGAGAATGGCAAGTATGACTGGAAAATTTTACAGAAGGCCCATATCATTGACTTTAGAGAGAGATATGGAGGGAGTGGGAGAGAAAGAGAGCATGGGGGTAAGAGGCAGAGACTTAAGAGAGAGAAGGGGAGAGTGAGAGAGAGATAAAGGGTAGGGGGTATAAGGGTTTAGGGTTTAAGGGTTAAGGGTAGAGGGAACAGACGGAGAGGGGGTAGGAGGGAGAGACTTGAGAGAGAGCAGGGGGTGGGAGAGAGATAAAGGGTAGGGGTCCTAGGGTTAAGGGTAGAGAAACTCAAGAGGGAGAGTGGGTAGGAGGGAGAGACTTTCAAGGGAGAGGGGGGAATGGGAAAGAGATAGAGGGTAAGGAGTAGAAAGGTTTAGGGTTTAAGTGTTAAGGGTAGAGGGGAGAGGGGGAGAGTGGGTAGGTGGGAGAGACTTGAAAGATAGAGGGGGGCAGTGGGAGAGAGATAAATGGTAGGAGGTGTACAAGGGTTTAGGGTTTAAGGGTTAACGATAGAGGGGATAGAGGGAGACGGGGTAGGAGGGAG
>VDFB02281492.1:680798033-680846767 GCA_007258455.2 Sequoia sempervirens
TTAGTTGAGGGGGTTCAGTCAAATCCATGTTCGATTGAACCCCTTAAAATATTAATTTTTTTTGTGATTGTTTTAGGGTTCATTCGAATGAATGGTTTGAAAAAACACATATGTTCAGTCGAGCATAGATGGTGGTTCGACTGATCCATAGAGTTCAACCGAATCCCTTAAGTTTGGGGAAAGGAAGAAAAGTCAAATTTCTTTCCTCATAAATTTTGTAAACCACTATTGTGGTTTGACCCATTTTTCCCCCACATTAGTGAACATGAATACTGATGAGTGCTTCAGTAAAGTAGATCAGAGAGTGAATAAAGTTATAAATGTATACCTTAACTGTCGAGGAAGCATACCATAATTTAGTTAACTCGAGAGTGCAAGACAAGTAAAGGACTCCATAGCTTCACAAAAATATGAAGATAAAGAATGAAAGTGTCTTACAAGCCGACAAACTTGTAAGGGGGAATCCCCTAAGATCTCTTACATGGAAGAATCCTCGAGAAGCAAGCACCTCACAGGCCCACAGACCTATAAGGAAGGTATCCTTCATGATCTCTCACATGAAGGAAACTGAGGAAAGCACCTTACAAACCCACAGACTTGCAAGGAGGTGTCTCCCAAGATCTCTCACATGGAAGAAGCCACAAAAGCACCTTACAGACCCACAAACCTACAAGGAGGCATCCCCCAAGATCTCTCACATGGAAGAAGCCAAGAAAAAACCTTATAGACCCATAGACCTGCAAGGAAGGTGTCCTCCAAGATCTCTCACATGAAGGAAACCTAAAGAAAGCACCCTACAGACCCACATACCTATAGGGGAGTCACCCCCAAGATCTCTCACATGGAGGAAGCTTAAAGGAAGCGGCCTACAAGCTTGCAAACTTGCAAGGAGGTATCCTCCAAGATCTCTAACATGGAGGAAACTGAAGGTAGGAAAACTTCGTAGAGTCAGGAAGCGACTTCACATGAGCACCTACAAAGAAACATGTTTAGCAACATATAGAACATGTCAAAAAGAGGCCACGTAGGAAAGTGGATAGTCATGCAGACCTTCAACAAGTTGAAAAACTTTTCAAAGGTGTCCCTTGGGAACTCAGTGCAAAGAAGGGGTCCACTCAAGGGACACATTGTTTGAAAGCAGATGTTTTCTTTCTCGAATTAATTCATCATCAAGGAATTTGAAAGGAAGAATATACCCCCATGCAAGGGGAAGATCAAAACTACTCTCACCTCAGAGGAAGGTTCTCAAGTTCCTTCTTTGTGAACCCATGATGAAGGAAACATATTCTATTAGGATTTCAAGTCAAGAATTTGATTCTTGAAAGAGTTTGTGAATATTTTTGAAAAAAGATTTGTTTGCAACAAATGCATTTTCTGAAAATAAATGTGATGTAGAAGTGGTATTGTCACACATGAAAGGGATAACTCAATAAAAGAAGAGAGAAAGAGAAAGAAAAAAAGAAAATAAAAAAAGAATTAAAGGGCATAGTGGTTGCCTGATATTTTGGGGTCAGAACTGCTTATAAATATATATAAGTATAGTAATAGTATGTAAAATCAACTATAATCAACCCCCTACTATATCAGGCCATGTGAAGAATGCATGGAAAGATAAAGTAAAAAAAATTAAAAAATGGGTCAACATGGAAGGGAAGTCTAAATTCCCCAAATGCTTTGCATCATCCCCAATTTATTGAAAATCAATCACAAACATGGAAGAATGATGATACAAATAGAGGAAGGTTTACGACACAAAAACCATTCCTGTATCCAAGCACCAACAAGGGTGACGAGGGTCATCCAAGCACACATAGCATGATCATGGGGAAACACATCACAACACACACACACACACATCTAATCTAAAGATAAAGAAGAAACCTCACCTAACACTGATCAACCAAGAGGTCATCTGCTTCCCACTCTAGATCATCGTAAGGGTAAGGAGGATGAACCTATAGTGGTGGAATTTTAAGGGGAGAAGCTTCTGACCCTCCCACAACAAGGGCTAATGAAGAGGGTCCCACAAGGTCATCTCCACCAAACTCTTGTGGAGCTAGATTCAATGACTTTGCAAAAATCCCTGACAAGGCCAAAAATCCATCCATAGAGTTAAACATGCACTTTACTGGAGTACCATGTTTAACTTCAATGGATGGGGAAGGTTGTGCCCGAGATTCACTGGTAGGCTCACTAAATTATTGAGAAGAGGTGACAAACTTAGGGGAAGCTGAGATAGGTTCTATCACTACGATAGAACAAGTCAACATGGGACAACCTTTTAGAGAAGAAAGGTTACTTTTTCATTCCCTATTGCTGGAGGAACTACCTTATACCTTCTACTTCATTGGGGGATGTGAGCTCCCCATAGATGAGGCAAGAGGTGTAGATGAAGAGGAGGAGAAAATAGTAGTCGACACCAGTGATGTGTTCATCATATCCATGGTTTTTAGGAAAGGTGGGACATTGAAAATGGACATCAACAAAGGTGGTTCCATCGAAAGAGTGATCAACACCTACACCTTTCTAGGGTTAGGAGCATTCATACTTACAACAAAAGCTAGAAGCAATGTGGAACTAGGTTGGATGGAAATAGAGGGGAGGAGAGATGAGGATGTTGTAGGAGGCCCTGAAGTAGGGGAGGTCATCTCCCCTTCCTTCCTCTGTAAGGCAGCCTACTCAGCTAGGAGATCCTTTTTCTAGTATTTGCGCTCATTTGCAAGGTAGTTTTTGTGACTCTTTGAATCAGAGGCCAAAGGCTGTGAAGGAATGGAAAGCTCCTACTTAGCCATGGGAATGTCCACTATAGTTATTTCCAATGGAGGAATAGACTCCTAAATGGGAGTAGGAGGAGCAGGTTGAGGAACATTAGGGGGAGTTGGCTCAAGCACCTTGACAGTGAGCCTCTTCTCGCTTGCTACTTTGGGAGCAGGAGTAGTAGGAGGCTACTGGTCAAATTCCCTTTGGGAACCTTTCTTTCTTTCATACAAATAATACCAAGGTTCAGGATACTTGTTAGTGATATACAATATCTTGATCTTGGGCCTACACCAAGGAGGTATCATCAGACTCAACGGATAAAAACCAGGCTTATTCATCCAATACTCTTTGCAAGAAAGGGGAGTGGATGAGTCAACCTAAGAGAAATCAAGCTTCTCCTTTTCCTTTCAGGAAGAGGGGATTGTTGGTTGTTGAATTGTAGGAAGAGCCAATTTTGGTGGTCCCTTGCCCCCAATATTGTACTTTACGTAGTTTTTGTAAAGTAGGTATGTCCTTGGAGGGAGCAGACTAACCAGGGTGAGCAAAAAATGGTCTAATGAATATCTCCCACAGGACAACAGGGGCTAGTATCTAGTGTCATGCACTACATGCACAACACCTTCATGGGATAACTTAAAAAAAAATTATGGATAACGAAGGAAATTACATTCATGGAAGCTACCCAAGGCATTCCTAGCTTCATCCTGAACAGATCTAACTTCAAAATGACATCAAAAATTGTATCAATAGCCCTAGGTCCAACTAAGAAAGACAAAGTTATCGAGCTATATAGTTTTAGAGAAAGACCATCATGCATGTGGATGGTTGAATTTGTTTCTTCATATTCCTTTTTATGTAACAAATTAAGCCATATCGTCTCCTCTATAATAACATTCACTCAACTCACGAGGTCTACTAAGACTCCTACCATAGTGTTTCCATTGAGGTGAGTTAGAATATAGAGAGGAGATGGCTTAATATTCAAAGGTAGCTCTTATGAAGTGAATATCACATCCAAGGAACCAAAAGTAGGTTGTTCGATAGAGAAAACCATGACCATGTTAACATACGCCCTTAGTTGAGTGATAAAATCAGTGGGATTGATAATCATGTCAATAGAATGTGACAAAAATAGGTTCATGTATATCTGCATTTCACTATTAGCTTTCACCACCAACATATTTATATTTTGTTTGTTTTTATCAAGATGAATAGTACCATCCTCGATGAGGTCCTATAACTCATGACATAGGTGCATACAGTGTTCACTATCATGTCTATTAACTTAATCATATTGATAATAGTGCTTCCATCATACCAATTAGGGTAAGGTTCCTTAAGAGGTTTAGGGCTTTGAAAAGTTACAATCTTATCCTTCAATAAGTTTTGCAAGATAGAAGAGTAAGATTCTAATAACTTTGTGATCTTTCGGTTTCATTTGAGGTTGTTTTCATTTGTAGTAGCTACTACATTTGCAATAACTTTTCCTTTCCCAAAAATTGATATGATGGACATTCCTTCAAAACGAAAGTGCGAGGATCCCCCAAACTGAACAACCATCTGCTGATACTCTCATAGGGTTGCACACAAGTGCATAAAAGAAGCATACTTCATAAGGGAAAACTTATCTTGCCAAGGACTTTGCAGGTTCCCTATGAATATCTTCTATACATCAGAATCGGGTAGCTAATACAAGATTTGTCAGAAAAGTGCTTGATATCACACTATGAAATCAGTGACTTTTTCATTATCTCCTTGTTTACATCGGATGAGATCCTAAAAGGTCATCTTCAGCCCAATGTTAGCTTGTAAATGTCGAAGGAATTGATTTATAAGTTGGTAAAATGAGAAAATTGATATCAGGCAAGCAACAACACCATTCGAGTGTTGTATCCTTGAGAGATCAAGGGAATATTTTTTCCATCAATGCATCGTGATTGAAGAAATTTGTGCACACGACGTTAAAGGAAAACACATGCATTTGTAGGTCCCCTTTGCCACCATACTTTTCAAATTTAGGGATCTCTATTCCTTGGAGGAATGGAGTGTTCAAAATCATGACTGACAATGAGCTATGCCGAAAGAAGGGTTGAAAGATGGGATGGGCACAGGCTTGAGAGAGACTTGCCAATTGGTTTTGCATCATACCCATATTTTGAAGAAGAGAGTTCAAAATAGGGTCATTAGAAGATATAGGGCCAAAGGAACCTCCTCTAGAATTGCCATCAAAGCCACCACTAGAACCACCAATGTGACGGGTATGTGTAGGATCATCATGGAAAAAATAGGCCGTTAAGTGGCAAACATTTTAGAAAAATCAAAGTTAGGCAACTTGACGTAAAAATTTGAATAAGTTATCTATATTATTTCAAAAATATGTAAGAATATAATCTGTAGCAAATTGAATGTAGTTTCTAAAATACTAGGTTTATTTAAAAAAAACAAAATCTATTTGGTGAAAATTTGAAATCTCAATGCAGTAGTACTTAAATTTTAGGGAAAAAATAGGAAGTACATGTCTGTCTAACCACCCTAACCACAATAAAATGATAATATTTTTTAATAATATTTTAGATATAAGTAGAGGACTCATGTCTCGATGTGATGCATATTTTTTTGTAATATTTTTAATAAATAATTAATTATGATTTTTTATTACACTTTTAAAAAATATAAAACTAAAATGTCTAACCACTTAACTTTGTCAAAACTTCATGAAATTCATTTTTTAATCCTATAGTATCTGGGAAACATAGAATGTGACACATATTTTGGATTCAAAAATGATACGTTGAAAGCTATAGATGTTTTTCAATCGGCCTATCAATCGGACTTTTAGTCGTAATTCAAATAGAAAATGAATAATAATTATTTATTCAATTACAACTAAAGCATAATTTATATTGGTGGAAAGGCTGAGAAGAGTATGTGAGGATCATGAGGCCAAAACATCTATATCTTTCAAGCGGTATCACTTTTTTTGAATCCAAAATATCGTCACATTCTATGCTTCACATACAATAGGATTAAAATAAGAAAAAATGAATTTCATGAAGTTTTGAAAAAGTTAACGTGGTTAGACATACAAGTTTTATATGTTTTAAAAATTTGTAATAAAAAATTCATAATTAATTATTTATTTGGAAAAAATTACAAAAAAATATGCATCACATCGGGGCATGATTCCTCTACTTATATCTAAAATCTTATAAAAATATTATCATTTTATTGTGGTTAGGGTGGTTAGACACACACCTACTTCTTATTTTTTCCCTAAAATTTAAGTACCACTGCATTGAAATTTCAAATTTTCACCAAATAGATTTTTTCTTTTTTAAACAAACCTATTAGTTTAGAAACTAAATTCAATTTTTTACAGATTCTATTCTTACATTTTTTGAAATAATATAGATAACTTATTCAAATTTTTAAGTCAAAGTTACCTAACTCGATTTTTCAATTTTTGCCATTTAAGGGCCTGTTTTTTCCATGATGATCCTACATACCCAAAATCTCCTTTAAAAACCTTTTTGTTTCATCAATTTTGGGTAAAAAAATGTCGTCGGCCACATACCCTACACATACCCATCATATCACCACTTTTCGGCCCATCATGATCCTGCACACACCTTGACTACCACTAGAACCACCACCAGAGCCACCACCACCAGTAGGGCCTCCACCGAAACAACCTCCACTTCCCAAGCCATCACCGTGACATCCATCAGAATCAATTCCACCAGCACCACCTCCACTGCTAAAGTCACCATCACTACCAAAGCCTCCACCACTGATCCTGCCAAAACCTCCACTGCTAGAGGTGATAGGAGGGGTGAAATTGAAGCCCAAGGGGACCTTATTTATTTTGATAGTTTTAGACCCCTTAGAGGTTGAGGGAATGCGTATTGAGGGTATGACATCAGTCATATGTACACTGAGGTAGGAGGCATTGACATCCCTGGTTGTCTCTCATGATCTTCAAAAGTAACTCCTTGTATAATGTAAGGGTGATTTGAAGGAGCACATGCTTCTATCAGACTAGTAAGACTGGCTAGGAGTTGTACACCTATTCAATATTTTCTAACCATATATTTTAATTCACCAATGACCCAAGTAGCCTTGACCATCTTCGGGTTTCTTTCTAAACAATTTTCTAGTTCACTTAATCCTCTACTAAGGGTGGAGACATATTCTAAAGGAATTTGAACAGCTTCATGCTCATCTATTGACAAAGGTGTGGGAGATGTAGAAGGAGTGGGGCTAGGGTTAGTCTCATCAGAGAATCCCATCTCACCCCTTGACAACTACTCTTGTGCAACCAAACCAATAGTGGGTCCGAAGAAAAGGCCTATAGAGAAACTAGTAGTGACCATCCTTTCCATTAGAAGGTGTCATATACTTCTCCTGACAATATACCTGGAGGTTGTAGACTACGTTGTGATGCTCATAAACCTTCACAACACTTAGGAATACAAAAATCATGAAAAACAGGGGAAAAGCCTCAACACCAATGGATGAACAATCATTGGTTCATGTCAGGTTCACCAAAAATGTAAAGGAGGGGGACCAACCATGTGCAATGCTCCAAGTCATGGAGAGCCAAGATATGAAAAGCTTCCCTAACTTACCTTATCTTAAAGGGGTTTTAGGAAATGCAAGATGAGAATGATGAGGACTATGAGGCCCTTCAATCACTCTACAAACCCAAAACTCAGAATGGGGCTAGGCAAGCCAGTTTTTAGGTTCAACTCTACACCTCTAAAAGCTCTCTGCTTGAGGACAAAAGTGCAGTTCTGTGATGACAGTGCAACATGCTAATGTCTCCCAGGTGCACTAGCATCCGTAGGACCAGAGAACTAAAGAGACAAGGTTAAACACAAGAAAATAGACTAACAACCTAGTTAATCACTTCCAAAGGGCCAAAAAATATCTATGAAGTAGGCAAGATATAAACAAATATGATAAAGTAAATATACCAAAGTTAGAATGGCAAGAATAATCTCACAAAGGAACTCATTCGCCAACTAGCTCTGAGTGCACGCCCACCTACACACAAGCAAGAGGGAAATTTGGTTGGGGTTGTATAGGGGCTTGCCTCAATCAAACCCTCATTTAGGTATTTCCACCTCCATAGAAAACAAAGTTTGTAACAATGGAGAAATAGTATGAGAATGAAGGAAATGAAATGAAGGACACTAAAACACTACAAAATTGTAAATGTGCTACTCAATCAAATAGTAGAAGAGACAAGTAGAAAGATTACCACCTCCACTAAGAGCTCACAAACTAATGGAGGAGAAAATGAGAAGACTCAAGCCCCTACTACAATGGTGTTTTTCCACACTTGCTCTACTGATTTGATGGAGTACAAAGTGTTTCTTAGAATGTTGAGAGTGCAAGAAGACAATTCTTGAAGATTTCTTGAGCTTGTGAAGAAGTTTCTAGAATATGAAATGGAGGAATGAAGAGTGAATTTGAAGGAGAGAATGAAGAAAATGACCATATTCGGGTTGATTAGCCGAACAAGGCATTACAAATCGACCTCCAATGGGAAGTGTAACACCTCTACGGGCTCCAAATGCAAGAATCTACCAGGCACATAAGTGCACTAAGTAGGCATCCCTGATAGTTATTCCTCTGCTGACACACAAAATGAGTGCCAAGTGGACTGAAGGAAACAGGCTTGTGTGGAATTTAGCCTTCGAATTTTGTTTCTAAAGTGAGGAAGGGAAAAAGGGGAATTTGTATAAGGGGTGAAAATTCGCTCCTATACAGTAGTTTGTATATTTAAGTTAATGTGTTTAAATTATTTATCGTAAATAAATAGGAAAAAATGTGTTTCAATTAGAAGATTCATTTTGACATGTATCATATAAAGTTAAATCTTTATACTTAATGTAAGAAATTTGAAGAAAATATATATTTTTCCTCTGTAGATGTTTGGTCATTTATTAAACTATAAAACTTTAAAAAAATGATTGTCATGAAAAATTATGAGAAAATATATTATTTTTTATATTAGAATTTGTGTGATTTTATTTAGGGCTTTCTATACTCTAATTAAAATGATTGTGCGACCAAGAATATTAGATTAATTAGGAAATAATATTATAAAAATGTAAAAATCATTTTTATTTAATGAACATAACTATTTATAGTAGTTTATAGTTCGTTTATGATAAATAAACTTTATAATTTTTTAAAGCATCTTTCTTTTAACGACTTTAATATTGATAAGAATGTGGCATTTTTGTAATGTATCAAATTAAATTTTTTATGAAGATTCACTTGCATAAATTTTTTGAGTCAAGCTCATTGATGCATATTTCATGAGTAATGGATCACAAAAAACAATCTCTAATGAGCATGAATGATGAACTTACATTCCAATAGATGATATTAGGGTACAAGTGCGAGAAGTTGAGTTCACAAAGGGGGAAATTTTCAGCCAAAAAAATGTTGAAAGGAATGGGTACCCAATTTTTTTTTAAAAAGGTACATATTTAGGAACAAGGACCCGAGCCTTAGATCACATGCCCATTCATAAACAAGTACCCATTCTAAAAATAAAAGGGGTTTCCATTTTAAAATGGGTACCTAATTACATTTTTTGAATGGGTACTCATTTTATATTAGGTACCTATTCTATTTTTAGAATGAATGCTAGCTTTAAAACAACTACCCATTCTAGAAAACTTATTTTAAAGAAAGTACCTATTTTATTTTTAGAATAGGTACAAGCTTTAAAATAAGTACCCATTCTAAAAATAGAACCGTTCTATTTTTAGAATGGTTACCTATTTTCAAGTGGATACCCATCCTTAAGAACTTGAAATCCCAAGCGGCTTTTAGATTTGGTTTTAGGATTTGGAAAGGCTTGGTAACCCAACCCATAGCCTTTGACCTAAAATAAAAGACTAAGGTAATGCCATGAGAAATAATTGACTTTGGCAATATAGTTGACATGTTTTCTTTTTTTTTTAGAATTAGTTTATAAAACTAAAACCCATTATAGACCACGATGTCTAGTTTTCAAATATGTATTTTTTTATGAATGGATTATGTTATCTATTTTTAATTAGTTTCTAAGAAAACTGGTCCATAAACTTATATGTTAAGCTTTTTTATTTTTTAATAAATTTTAATTATTTTTTAAAAAAAATCATATGAAATCAATCTATAAATAACACTCAAAACAATCAAAAATATCTATGATTATTTTAGGTCAAATTATGGTGTCTATACACTAGGGTTTTCAAAAATATCAACTAGGACCAATAAAAAATTAATAGAAAAATATATTTTGAAAAAAATTATAAGAAAATATCCTCATCAATATTTAGTTCACTACACACATTTCCCTAAAAGGAATTAGAAAATTACTTTTATTTAGGTTAAATTATGGTGTTTGTACACATGCATGGTATGCTCATAAACAAGTGACTTTTAAAAAGTGGCTTTTATACATGCATATTAAAAACTAATTTGTATCATCTAGGCCTTAGAATAAATTACATATTTGGAAACTAGAGTCAAAATGGTAATTTTTATATTATTGATTTAAAGATCCGATCTATAAGTGCTCCAAATTTTTAGTCCAATTGTGACAAATTTTGAAAATTGGTAAAAGCACTTCCACTTTTTGAATATTCTATGGACCCAACTTCTTGCACATGCCCAAAAATGGGTTTTAAAATGAATAGTTCATAAGGAACAACACTTGTGGAATATTTTATAAATGCAATGTCAAGTTAACTGGGATTGATCTTAGGAAAAAATCCATGGTTAGGTGTGATTGAGTTTTTCTAGTACTAGGATGGGTGGCCTCCAAGGAAGTTATGTACTTTACCCATGTGAGCATCATCTAGTTTTATTTTTTGTAAGAAGATCACTCACAGTAATGAGATATGTGTTTTTGTGAACAAATATTGATAAATATATGGGTGAATTAGTTAGAATAGATAGATCTATAGAATGGTGTCCCAACCATTTCTTCTTATTTTTTTATACTAATTTATTCATTGTATGTATTTATTGTCCAAATGAAATAATGTGTGCCATACTTTGAGGTATAATTTTTTCCATGCATTAAACATCTCATGATGTGTGTAAGTGGTTATAGGATATTTTTATGACATTGTGATGTATATAATATTTTTATTCAATGCATATCTAAGATTCATAGATGCATGCAAGTTGGGGTCACTTTATCAACTAAGGATTTGTGCCAACTTATGATCCATAAGTATAATACATCATAATAAATATTTAAATGTGGATGATGGATTCAATATAAACTTCCTAAGTTGGTAAAAATATTATGGTGAAACAAAAAAATGGATTGATTTAAGGTTTAGGGCATAGAAGAAAACATTTCATAATCATTCATTCAAGGAAAACCCTAGAAATCTTAATCTAAAGTATGCAAACCTGAGAAAGAGATCTTTCAATAGGGTTATCCTAGGGTCTAATTATAAACTAAAGAGGGGTTCACCACTAAGATAGGGCTTAGAAAGACTAATTAAATGTGAGATCTAATGCTTAAACCTAATGTAATTCAAGGCTTCACTAAATGACCTAGAAAAACATGTAAAATAGAACAAAAAATTGAGAGATCAAAAGTGTACACGTGGAAACCTGAAGAGGACTGGAATGAGCTCTAAAACATTGAAAATGCTAAAATTAGGGAACATTGGGACTCATACTCTAGTTTGGGTTTATCAGTCGCAAACTAGGGTTTCTGGTCTAGAATAGGTTTCTGGCAGTGTAGATTCAAGATCTGCAAAAATCTTTAAAAAATTCCTATAGTGGGACTCATACGCCACTTCTAGCGTATTATTCTTTTTTTTCATTTTTAGGAATTCAAAGTTTTGATCTAGGTGCCAATCTCTGCTCTTCCTTTTCAAATCAATTTCTAGATCCAAACCTATAAAAATACCTACAAAACATAATATAGAGTTGATTTCCTTATCCAGGGGCTTTTCCTCAGTCAAAACCCTAGTTTTGTAACTAAACCTTGATAGAAATAATGAATCATGAATGTAAAGAGGAAGGTAAACCCTAACCTTAATTTTGTCCAAGATTAGGAAATCTAAAATGTAATACAACCATATTCTATTGTGCTAGAATGAGATGCATGAATGAAACATGAAGATGAATGAATCACTTTGAGAGATCTCTAATCACCTCAAATGAGCCCTAATAATGCATGTACCTTCCTTAGGTTGAATGTAGAGTGATAATATAGGATGGAATCACTTAGGAAACAAGTCATTAGATTTGGATTGATATCTAGTTGCATCTCCCCAACCTAGAATCCATCATGATTCACCATAGGCAACCATAATCAACCCTTTAAAATGCTATATCTTGAATAAAATTTAGCTTGAAGACCTACAAAAACACAATAATGTTGCTCCAAGGATTCAAATTTGTTGATTACTTATTCTTGAATGCTCTTGTGAAGAATGCTTGAATCTTCTCGAATTCTTGCATCTTCAAATTTCTCTTCTAGTGATGTAGAGTAGGGTGGAGGTTCTCAGACCAATCATAATTAAACAATATTTTTCACTTTAAAACCCTAACATGGTGTCTTCTTTTCAATTCTTCAATTTTTCTTGTAGGTCATCAAATAGTGAAATTTGAACATATCTTTTAGATACGGCCTCAAACCACAAAAGAATTACCATTCTTGAAACCTATTATTCTCTTCTTTGACATATCAAATTTGTGCATAAACTTATTTTGAAATATCACCTCCTAAAATTGACTGCTATGCCACCCTTAAGCGTAATTAGGCCTATTTTACAAAGAAAATTCAAGAAAAACATTATCCAACTCACCAATCTTCACTAAAAGGCCTTAGAAAGATCACATGGGATCTAAAACAACATTTTTTACCAATTGGAACATCTACAAACTCACCAACTATCAAAACCCTACATCTACCTATCATGTTAAGCCTCACACATTGAGAAACTAGACTAGGGCTTACAAAAATAGGTCTCTAACTCCATCCCCTACATCTAGAATCCTAAAAACATTAACTAATTCCATTCCACCAATTTTTAGATATTTCCATCAGTGGAATGGTCTTTTATTCCATATTTTCACTTTCAAACCCTCAAACTCAGTGTTTCTAAAACAGTTTTAGAAATCATTCTATAAAATCTTCAAAATTTAATAAAATATTACGAGACAAAAGAAAAAATTTAGCTAAATCAACTCTCCATAAAAATTAATGCATAAAAGATTACTCTTAGGCTGTACTAGGTCGTACAATAGCATGTAGCATCAAATTCAATGAATAAAATGTAGAAAATAATGTTCTTTCTTTCTTTGCACTTCTAATTTACTTCAACAACCTTGACTCGATCATTACATAGGGTATTTAAACATTTCTAACAAAAATTGAACCATTTCCAACTTCTTTTTGAATGCTAATTGTTTGACTTCCAATACAAGCCAAAAAGTGTAAAGTTACTCACGCAACTTTTGCAACATTTACAAACCTAGACAAATTTTACAAACTTGACCCTCATATGAATCTAATCACCTAAAAACATTAGAAATGGTCTCAATATACTTTATTTCCCACAAAAACATGACTTCACCAAACCAAAACTAACACTTAGCAACTTTTTGAACTAAAACCTATAGTGCCTTGCACCATACTCCCAGAAAAAATGGAGCTCAAGTCCCCTTGAGCACTGTGCTGCAACAAAACCATGGTTGATCACATCATTCTTTGATCTCCAAGTGCCACCTTCATCTAGCAATCCTTTCCATTGAGTCAAATATTGGAGAAAAGTATTTTTCCTAGGATTTTTAAACTCTTTGGCACTCAAATCATGCTTCAACTATAGAGGTTTGTTTGGTAGATGATTCATGATCTATCTTTCACTTGAAACTATTATTAAACCTACCCCTTTACCTATTACCTTGAACCCTCTTCCATTCTTATAATGAACTCCCTTGCTTTGTTTCTTTGGTGTATGGTTGAATTTTCTCTTCTCCTCTTACAACTTACCTTTGATCTCTTCACCTCTATTTTCCACCTTTCCCATCTGATGCTTTGCCTCTATTACTACTATTTTAAAAAAATTACAAACCTCTAATTTGATAGAAATTGAATGACCACCAACCTCTTTTGAAAATAATGAATAAAACACTCTTTCCATCAACACATCAACATGCTTCTCAAACCAATCTTTCATCCCCAAAATTAATTCATCCTTGACCTTTAATAACTCATATTTTGACACAAACTCAATATCATTTCCCTCCAAAATTGAATCATTTTTCAAATCTACTATCTCAGTACATTCAAGGTTAGAAGTGGCTACAAGGTTTCTATCCTTCTCTTTTTTGACTTTTATGAATTGTTTCCTACCAACCATCATCACATTAGCCTACTTAACTTGTCCTTTATCATCTTCCTTCAAGGGTATCAAATTAAAAGAGATTCCATCTTGTATCATGATGGTATTGTTCCTACCATCATACATTACATTCCTCTCAAATTTCCATGGTCTCCTTAGTAGAAATGGCATACATCCATAGGAAACACATCACATAGAAACATATCATTATACCCTCTTATATTGAACTCCACCCAACATTGTTCTTTAACCAAAACGAATTGGCCCTCATTCAACCAAGAAAATTTATAAGGAGTATCATGTGGTATCTTTTCTAGCTTAAGTTTTTCAACCATTTTAGTGGACACCATATTATTAGTACTTCCTGAATCAACTACAACCTTACATACCTTACCCATGCACTTGCAAGTTGTCTTGAAGAGTGTTCTTTGTGATGGATCCTTCCCCTTTGATTCCTTGATGAGTGTCCTCCTGACCATGAGTGATTCTGCAACTTCTAGAGTAGCATGTTGTGTTGTTGAGTTCATACTTTCACTATCTTCCTCTTGCACCAATTGATTCCTTCTTTCACCACCATGTGAAGTAGAAGCTTGATCTTCCTTGCACTACCATGCTTGATGGAAAAATTTGTTGCATTGATACCATCTCCCTGTGAATCCTTATGAACCTCTTCCTTGTCCTACAAATCTGCCTTTGAAACCTAATCCATTTCCTCTAAATCCACCTCTTGCATCAACAACTTGTTCTTGTGTTTTTTTTGCATCTTATTGGCTTTCATATGATTGTTTTGGACTATAAAATGAACCTATTCCTCTAGAGGTGCTACCGTTACCTCTACCTTGTCTCTCTTTCCTTCTCTACAAATTTTCTTCTGCTCTAACAAGCAATTGGAAAAATTCTTCAGCCATTCTTGGGGTTGCCATACTCATTTCATCTTGTATATTGAACCTTAACCCATTCATATACCTTTATATATTCTCAAATTCATTCTAGACATGACTTGCTCTAATTCTCAATTTATGAAACTCCTCTATGTAAGCCATGACATCCATTTCCTTCTATTTGAGATTTTGCAACTTCCTAAATGTTTGAATTGCATGGTCACCAGGCAAGAATTGACTCTTAACTTTAGACACCATCCTATCCCATGAACTAAATTTTTCTTTTCCCTTCTTCACTCTCTCACCTTGCACATAATTCCACTAGGTTAGGGAAGGGAATTTCAACTTAGTTTTATCAAGCTTCACCTTTTGTTCATCTATTACCTCCTTGTATTCAAAATAATTTTCTAGTGCATCAACCCAATCTAACACCTCTTCACTATCCATCTTCCCACTATACATGGTCAATTCAATTTTCACATCAGAAGAATCTCCCTTGATAGCCTTCAGCATCTTAACCATTCTTCTTTCATTAGAGTCCAACTCATCACCACCACCTTGGACTCCTCCTGGTGGTTTTCATGCTCACCCTCTTCCTCTCAGTCACTCTCATCTATAGTGGACTTACCTCTTCTTTGGTTTGTTTCCAATGTTGCAAGTCTGGCTAAAATAAATTCTTGAGACTCCTTCATCATTCTTATTTCCCTAGAAATGACTACACTTCCCTTTGAAGGCATCTTGTTCCCTTCAAAATGCAACTTTTCCTTCTTTAAACTTTAACCTCTTTCCTTCAAATAATCAAAACCCATGCTCTGATATCAATTTTATGTAGATCAGGGTGAAGTTTATTAGATCAATCACAATTCAACAATCTTTTTCACTTTGAAACCCTAACTTGGTGTCTTCTCCTCAATTATGTCAATTTTGCTTGTAGGCCAACAAATATTGAAATTTGAACATATCTTTTAGAGAATGCCTCAAACCCACAAAATAATCACCATTATTGATACTCATTATTCTCTTCTTTGACATATCAAATTTTTGCATAGACTTGTTTTGAAACATCACCTCCTAAAATTGACTACTACGCTCCCCTTAAGCCTAATTAGGCCTATTTTACAAAGAAACTTCAAGAAAAACCTTCTACAACTCATAAATCTTCACTCCAAGGCCTTATAAAAATCACATGGGGTCTGAAACAATAGTTTTTACTAATTGGAACATCTACAAACTTACCAACTATCAAAACCTTACATCTACCTATCAATTTAAGTCTAAAACATTAATAAATTAGACTAAAATAGGGCCCTAACTCCACCCCCTACATATAAAAATTAAAAAAACATAAATAATACCATAACTAATTCCATTCCACCAATTGACAAAGATTTCCATGAGGAGAATGGTCTTTTATTCCATATTTTCACTCAAACCCTCAAAATCAGGGTTTCTAAACCAGTTTTAGAAAATCTTCTATAAAATCTTCAAACTTTAATGAAATATTATGAGAAAAAATAAAAAATGTAGATAACTCAACTATCCATCAAAAACAATGCATAAAATATTACTCTCAAGCCATACAAGAGCTTGTAGTAGCAAATTCAATGAATAAAACACAAAAAATGGTGTTCTTTCTTGCTTCCCACTTCCAAATTACATCAACAACCTTGACTCGACTATTACATAGGGTATTTAAATATTTCTAACCAAAATACAACCATTTCCAACTTCTTTTTGAATGTTAACTGTTCGACTTCCAATACAAGCCAAAAAGTGCAAAGTTGCTCATGCAACTTTTGCAACATTTGTCAACCTAGACAACTTATACAAACTTGACCCCCTATGACTCTAATCACCTAAAAAACATTAGAATTGGTCTCAATAGACCTTATTTCCCACAAAAACATGACTTCACCAAACCAAAACTAACATGTAACAACTTTTTGCACTAAAACTTGTGATGCCCTGCACCATCTAGATTGTTGCTTAGATGAAAAATGACTTTAGAAGCTTGTTTATATAGGAAATACACCTAACTTACCATTATTTAGATCTCAAAATCCAACAAAAACCAAAAAAAATAATTAAAAAGTTTAATTTCCCATTCAAACCCTAAAAAGGCCCTAAATGGGACTCATACACCACTCCTAGTGTATGGGTCCCAACTAAGGGGACTCATATGCCAAAAGTGGTGTATGCGTCCCACCCTATATTTTTGAGGTGGGTTGCTAGAATTTTTATGCTCTTGCATATTTTGTTGGGTTTTTAGTTGAAATAAGCCTCGAGGTCTAAAATAGAGGGTTTTAGGGGCCTATAAATGATGATTTAATAGGGTATTGAATGCAAGGGTGCTAGAATACATCCAAATTAAGCAAGGGATTGTACTATATCCAAGAAGGGAGTACAATTTATGTTGCCAAATTTAGCCCCCACTTTAGCACCCATATGACTCTATGTGCATATGCAAGCTAAAGGACTCTAGACATCACACTTCATTTCATAAATGGATGCTCGTAATATAGGAGAATCACATGGAATTCCAATTTTGATTATTGTACTTTGTACTATATGATGTAAACTTGAGTTGACTAAGTGGCGATGTTGGTCTAAGTCAAATCATGTCACTTGTAAAATTGACATTTGAAAATGAATATAAATTATTAGTTGTAGACATAATGTGTTATGATAGAAAATAGCTGATTGCTCATGTCTTTAATTTATTATTCATAATTCCATAATTTATTTATTTGGTGTTATTTAAGTATGACCCATTACAAATAAAGAGTTATCTTATCCATTAAAATTTCTATATTTTCCTTTAATACGCTCATTATGATTAAATTTATCAAATGTATGTTATTTATATATAGGATACTAAAATCATAATCACCTTTGATATTAATTTTATTAAGGTTACAATATTTAACTAGGTGTAATCCTAGTAGTAGTGCTTTAGTCGTAGCTTCAATACTAGTTCATGGATTAAAATTTTTAGCTACCATTTAGAGAAATCTTCCCAAAGAATTTCACATCACACAACCTATACTATACATGCCTATATTACCCCAAGACACACCATAAAAATTCAATTTTCATGAGCCTTTCAAGGAGGGAATGCAATGAACTCTCTAGGTAATCAATTGAAGATAGGATAGAATTGAATATCCCATAATACTCCCCACCCCACACACACACAAAGGAAATTATATATATACTTTTTTTATTTGTATATATAAAATATTTTTAAAATGTTTGCAATTAAAGAATACCTAAAATTTGATCATTCAGTATGCTTCACATCATTTTTTAGAAAACCTAAATTTTTTAAATGATATCTAAGTTTAAAACATATTGCATACATTTTCTTAAGATATAATTTGAAATATAGTTTATTTTTCCAATGTTAAATATAATTTCTAAAATAATGAATCCAAAAAAAAATGCCTAGAAAATATACTTCTTTTGAATTTAAATTTAAGTTTCATTTACATCAGAGATCATGTGGATTTTATAAGTCATACTTCTTGTGTTACGGAACAAAAAATAAACTACCATTAATAAAATTAGAAATAAATATTTACATGAATGATAAATCAAATTGTCAACATGAATAAAAATTAGACTAAATACAACTAAATTAAGAAATAAAATCAAGCAATTAACCTAATTAATTCACATTACCAAAGAAATTATTGAAATGTTACCTAAGAAGCCATTAAACATAAAATAATCAAGAAATTATGAAATGATAGCCTATTTAATACTTGCAAACCTCATCCCATTGGGGGATTATTGTTGATTTGATGTGGAAGGCTCAACTCTTTCCTAATCCCAGTGATCAATTCGATAAAAAGATACAAGTTGATGTGATAATGAAGTTTGGACCACCAAATTCCTTGCAATTGATGAACATGAAGATTAATTTTCATAGTATAATGGCGCTCAAAAGATTTGTGGATGATTTATTCATGAAAATTAGAAGCATTTATAGGAAAATTGGATGAATTAATGGCCAATATTGATTTAATTAACCAACAGATAGAAATGAATGCTAGAGGATGGCATGGATTGAAGATCAAATCCATGGATGAGATTAAAGATT
The DNA here is from genome assembly GCA_007258455.2 of Sequoia sempervirens. Lineage (NCBI taxonomy): Eukaryota > Viridiplantae > Streptophyta > Pinopsida > Cupressales > Cupressaceae > Sequoia > Sequoia sempervirens. Next base: position 680,817,158 of record VDFB02281492.1, read on the forward strand.
GACATCGATTGATAAATTTAATCAAAGCTTGCAATTGATTTCCACACACACAAAACCTTAAAATTGGGATCATGTGCAAGATATTTCCATGTGGGAGTGAAATGCTTAAATTGGAATTGGAAGAATATTCTATGAGAATATTCCTTTGAGGAGTGGGAAATTAGTCAAATAAATAATTAAAACATTACTTAATTATGCAACTTGGGGGAATTTAATATTTTAATTAAATAATAAGATCATTTAATCAAAAGGGGAATTAATGACATTTAATTAAAAAAATTAGATGATTTAATAAAATGGGAGGAATTAAAGGATTTAATTAAATAATTCACATTATTGAATTAAATAGGATGAAAATTAGCATGAAAGGGGTGAATTAATCCAATAATATTGATTACCTGATTAATAAAAGAAAATGATGAATTTAATTAAACAATCAATATTATATAATTAAATAGACATGAAAATGACCGAATTAGAACAAAAATGGTGTTGATAAATCAAATAAAATGTGTGATATTAACTAGAAAATTTTTAAGTGTACATTTTTCCCCTCTTTGAAGTGAGGCACCTGCTACATTAGTTCAAAGAGTCGATACCTCTTGGATCAACATGTTTGCTCAGATAAAAAATTTAAAAATTCATGAGCTTTTTAGATGCCCCATTGTACCCCAGTAGAAGGAATGAATGTTGGTATGCTATGTTAGATTCTGTGAGAAGCAAGAACTGAGCCAGGATCTGATGTTGGTCGTAGATCACATGCAACTTCACTCAATAGATGATCGAAGATCAAAATAGCAGAATGAAGAGAAATCTAAAATGAGAGAAAAAATAGAGACAAGGCAAGAGAAATTGTAGAATACTCTCAATACTCCCACCAAACAATCACTGAACTAGCTGAACTTGTGGAGCTAGCTGAAGTTCATGAAGATGAGAGGAGAGTGCTCAATATATAGAACAATAAGGGAAAATACATCCAATAGGTGCATTAACTCCTACTACCCATAAAAGGTGGCATGTTATCACCTACTTGGTAAATGACAAGACATGTGGCATAACCTCCTCAAGTGAAGACGAGAGAGAGGTGGCACATAAATCCAAAAGAGGGTGAGAAACCCAACTAACCCATAAAAAAATTAGGTAAAAACAAAGTTGTGGTTATGAGAGGTGGCAAAACTAGCCAAAAAAGGATGTGTAACTCAACTACCCATGTGTGGGGAGAGAGTGACACATGTAGCTAATGTATTTCGCCACGTGTCCTCATATTAACCACACCTAATAAACCAAAGCAAGCTTAAATAATATGTGTAGGAAAATAAATAAATACCCCAAACATAAGGAAATTAAAAATCCTACACTAACACCCCTCCTTAAGCAGAGCTTAGGTGGGTGAAGATGGGTCATGGCAAATGAGGCCAATGTAGGTACCCATGTGCATAGAGATCCCCCCCAAAAGAAGAAGCCCCATCCCACAAAAGGAAGTACGCCCCCCCATAATAGAGAGAGAAATGAAGTGGAAGGACAAAGAATCCTCCCCAAAGAGATTCAATGGTAGATGCTCGAAACTGGATGTAGAAGGTGGTCCACGATCGTTGAACAATGTTCCTCCCCTTAGGAAGAAACAAAACCAAAGGTGTATGCAAGCTATTTCCCCACTCCTGAAAGGAATATGTAGGAAGAATGTGCAAGATGAATGAAGTCTCTGAAGTTGACTCAAGTATCCCCATTTTGATGTTGAAGGCTGCCACAATCAAATTAGGCATTCTAGGCCACACTACTGAAGATGAAAAATTAGAATCTCCTAGAGATTGATGTAGAGCATAATCCAAAGACTCAAGTATCTCCTTTGAAGATGTCTTCTCCAAATGATGATCCAAAGTATCCACACTCATGTCAAATTGTAAGGAATGATCATGTAGAGAATGAAGAGGGTCAAAGTGACCCCTCACAACATTTAAAGAAAATTCGACTTCATTATAGAGAAGATGAATATCATCAATAGTGTCGCCCAAATCTGCAATATGTGTCTCTATAAACAAGTCTGAAATACCTGTCAAGAGATCATCCAAAGCTAAATCTGAAAGACAATGAATGTTCTGTTGCAAAGAATCACTAGAAGCTCTTGAAGAAGCATCTCTGGAATCTAAAGTAGCAACAGTAGATGGTGAAGGGGTATCAATGAACTGATCATCCAATAAAGATATTTCCACTTGAGAAGAGGCATCATGAATCTCAGTAGGTGCTTGGTCATCCAAGGAAGCATCACTTTCAGATGAAGATTCAATGTCTCCATACAATTGTTGGATGATGGTCCATGCAGTGAAAGGGCACTCAGTATGCTCAATATGATGCAAAATATCCTCAGATATAGTAAGACATATTAGTCCATAGACCATGTCATTATTGTTAAACCGTGCATTCTTCTTATCATAGTCTCTTGGCTCAGGAACAAGTCCTAGGAGATAGGGTAGTAGATCTTGCTCAAGGCATTGATTCTTTATCCCTTTCTTCCAAGAAAAATAGTTCTCTGAATTTACCCTTACAATAGATTTGTGAAATTCATTACTAATATCCATGATTAAACCCCAATAGTGGAACTTTATCTCAGTTCATGATTACAATTGTTTGTATAATCCCCCCAAGATTGATACAAAAAATTCACTTTAAATGAATGTAAAATAGAGACATCAAGAGACACCTCCCCTTTCCACTAGTATCAAAAATTACACCCCCCAGATATTACAATGTTGACACTTTATGATTAGTGCTTTTACAAGGATTTTCTAGATTACAAAGCTTATAAGGCTCTTTATATCCAAAATTAAAATATTTGATACAAATTAATTTTGAAATAAAACCTGAAGAAGAAAGCCTTGTAGCTGTAATTTACCCTTCAATATCTTTCTTACACCTTTTTCTTTTTGAAAAATAGATTACAAAAGTGAAAGATATGATTTACTGAAGGTAAGAAAATGCAGCAGATTCAAGCTGTAATATCTGATAGAAAGAGGCAAAATTTCTTTATTAATACCTTCATGAATGGAAAGTGCTCCTTTTCAGCTTTCAGTCAAATACTCGTTTGTGAAAAACTGACACCCGAGGCAAAAGTTATGCAACTTTGAAGAACAATGCAAAATCTGCCCGTGAAAACAACTCACACCTTTTTCTGACTTGATTTCTGCACAATTTATCAACTTTCTACAAAATGTAATGACTACCCAAATGGTTTTTCGACCCTGGGAATAAAACCCATAAATCCTTTTTTCTGTAAATGAGTGAAAGCTAGAATTTTGAAGCCAAAATGAAAACGGCTCCAGTAAAAATTTAGAAAAAAAATTTACTCTGATTTTTACTGTGTCCTCGAATCTCTGATTTTGGTGAAGTAAAAGTCAATCTTGACTTTCTAAAGCCTTCTGGACACTCTGGAAATGCTGAAAAAGCCTCCAATATTACCAAAAAACTACATTCACCCAAATCTCACAGGGACACATATATATATAAACCAAATTAAATAGATGTTTATTTTTCCTTTAAACTGTTTTGATTCTCCAAGTCATTCAAGGATGCAGGAGAAGAGCATACTTGGTTTTTGAGGAAAACTTCAATAGTATATTAGTCTCAAATCTCTCAAAATAAATTCAAAAAAAATAATGAGCTATACCATACAAACCCGCTCTGATACCATGTTAGATTCTGCGAGAAGCAAGAACCGAGCCAGGATCTGATGTTGGTCATAGATCACATGCAACTTCACTCAACAGATGATCGAAGATCAAAATAGCAGAATGAAGAGAAATCTGAAATGAGAGAAAAAATAGAGACAAGGCAAGAGAAATTGTAGAATACTCTCAATACTTCCACCAAACAATCACCGAACTAGCTGAACTTGTGGAGCTAGCTGAAGTTCATGAAGATGAGAGGAGAGTGCTCAATATATAGAACAATAAGGGCAAATACATCCAAGAGGTGCATTAACTCCTACTACCCATAAAAGGTGGGAGGTTATCACCTACTTGGTAAATGACAAGACATGTGGCATAACCTCCTCAAGTGAAGACGAGAGAGAGGTGGCACATAAATCCAAAAGAGGGTGAGAAACCCAACTACCCCATAAAAAAAAGGTAAAAACAAAGTTGTGGTTATGAGAGGTGGCACAACAAGCCAAAAAAGGATGTGTAACTCAACTACCCATGTGTGGGGAGAGAGTGACACATGTAGCTAATGTATTTCGCCATGTGTCCTCATATTAACCACACCTAATAAACCTAAGCAAGCTTAAATAATATGTGTAGGAAAATAAAAATCCTACACTAACATGCTACCCCCTCAAGAGATTGAGCAAAAAAAATTATTTTCATGTTGAGATCATGACAAGGATGCAAGATCAATTAAGCTACAACAAGGATAGAAAACAAGTCTCAAGATGTGGATAAAAGGTCACAATAGGCTACTAGACAAAAAAATAGAGGTCCAAGCCCAAAACCCTAGGTCAAGAAGTGCATTCAGGGTGAAAACCCTAATTTTGAAGGCATATATAGGAGGTTGGCATCACTTTCAAGCTCATTGACACACTTGGATTTGAGAATTTGGATAGCTCTGAGAGAGATTTTGTGAGAGACCTAGCAATGTAGCTAACACAATGGCAGATCATGTGCTTCTCGTACATTGTTCAGACAAATTCTGAGACTTCCAATAGCTAGCGAATCAATGACCACTGGTTGTACCTTGAAAAAACTTTCCTTGCGAGTACTTCAAGATAGTGAAAAGTAGCCTACATTAGGTCAAACAAAGATGTCGCTATTTTAGCGATTCTTTTATAATGGTAGGTGATGCTTTTGTAGTGGTCAACAATGCCTTTGCAAGTTTTAATGACACTTTTGCAAAAGAGTGTCACTCTAGAGAAACTACACTGGTGTTTAGAATACTGACATGATTTTGCAGGAAAACCTATACCTCTGTAATGTTTCCAACCAACACACTTTTTTTGTATAGGAGCACATTTGAAGTACCATCACACCCTTTCACAACAATGATACTATTGTATAATAGTGACACACTTGCTAGATTGACACAATGACACCTTTGCATAAAGGTGTGCTTTTGTAATTTTTAGGCTCATTTTTTATATGCCTGAGATCAGGACACATCTAGCGATGATGAATACACTCATAGAGTGGTGGAATTTTGAGACATATTCCTTCCACCACTCAATAGGCAAGGAAATGATTGTACTTGAGGATGTATGGTGCATCTTTCACATTCCTATTTATGATGATAGGATTATTTGTGATGTAGAGATGGGCACTAATTCTATGTTTTGGGTTTTTTGAGTAGATCATTTGCACATTTGAGAGTGGCAACATTTACCTAAGGAGATACCATGGTTGGGTTAGTGATTTGACCCTTGTGATTGGAGGACTCATTATGGGAGTCTTGATGCAAGACAGACACAGCCAAGGATTCAACCTCTAATGGGATGTAGTAATCGAGGGTGTTGTTGAGGATGTGAACATGAATAAAAATGAGGTTAAACATAACTGAATTAAGCAATCAAATCAACCAATTAACCTAATTAAGTCATATTGCCAATGAAATTCTTCAAATTTTAACTAAGAAGTTATTAAAAATAAAATAATCAAGCAATTATTAAATCATAACCAATTTAACACTTGAAAACCTCATCCACTTCGGGGATTAGTGTTGATTTGATGTGGAAGGCTCAGCTTTTCCTATTCCCATTGATGAATGCGATGCAAAGCTTCAAGTTGATGTGATAATGAAGTTTGAACCACAAAATTTCTCTCAATTGATGATGATGAAGATGAATTTTTGTAGTATAAGGGTTCACAAATGCTTTATGGATGATTTATTCATGGAAATGAGAAGTATTTATAAGAAAATTGGATGAATTAATGGCCAAGATTCATTTAGATAATCAACATATAGAAATGAATGTGAGAGGATGGCATGGATTAAAGATGAAATTCATGGATGAGATTAAAGATTGGCCTAGATTGATAAATTTAATCAAGGATTGCAATTGGTTTCAACAAACACAAATCCTTAAATTAGGATCACATGCAAGATATTTCTATGTGGGAGGGAAATGTTTGAATTTGAATTGGAAGTATATTCTATGAGAATATTCCTTTGAGGAGTGGGAAATTAGTCAATTAAATAATTAAAACATTACTTAATTGTTGAAGGTGGGGGAATTTAAGATTTTAATTAAACAATTAGATCATTTAATCAAAAGGGGAATGAATGATTTTTAATTAAAAAATTAATATTATTTAATCAAATGAGAAGAATTAATGGATTTAATTAAATAATTTGCATTATTCAATCAATAAGGATGAAAATTAGCATAAAAGGGGTTTATTAATTCAATAATATTGATTACCCAATTAATAGAAGAAAATGATGAATTTAATTTTTTTTTAATATTATTTAATTAAATAGATAAAAATAAATAAATCAAGAAAAAAATGGTGTTAATAAATAAAATCAAATGTGTGATATCCACCAAGAAAATTTTAAGTGTCTACAAAAATGTATAATTTATACAAATATAGAAAAATTAAAATATGCTTGTTCTAATTAACATAATTAGTCTAATTAAATTAGAAATTTAATTAAATCTTTCATACCATGATATTTAAGATCAATTAAGTTGTGATAATGTTCATTAAGTTTGAAACAACCATTCATTTAACAAACTACACATGCTCTTTACTAAACTGAAATGATTGTTTCAAAATCTTTTTAAAAAATTAAATGATGATGTCATATACTAACCTTCTTGATAGTAATTATTGATTACAATTATTTTTTATTTATATAATGAATAGGTTATTATCATCATAGTAGGCTCTAATTGGGTATAATCACACTCAACTAACTTATTTCAATGATTAGCTTGTCCATTTTAATTTCTATTTAATGTTAAAATTGTGCTATTTTATATTATTTACATTTAATAAGAAAAAATTAGTATAATTTTCAATTGGTTATATGGTTTTCTCATTAAACATATTCTATTAATTTTAGTATATAATAATAATCCAACATGTCAAAATTTTATTGATTATTAATTCTCCTAATGAACCCATCTTAATAAAATATTTGATTCAATTTAAAATTAAATGACAACTAAATTCACTAATAAAAATTTAAATAAATATATATACTAATAATAAATTGATATCTCATATGGATAAATAGTATCTAAATTTCCTTTATCAAAATTTATGATATGCATATTGAATATAAAATCGTTCCATTTACAATCTAGATATTTTCAAAAAATAAATTCAAGGTTACTAATTAAGAATAATTCTATTATGTCCCCATTTTTCGATGTCCTTCTTTGGGCTAGTCTAGTTCTGACACAACTGGTCATGGCGGTAGTGCAGTGTAGGGTTTCTTATCTAGGAGCATGCGTGGAAGTTATCCGATGAACTCTAATGTTTTGTGCTAGTGGGTGTTTGGTGAGTACTTACTACATTTAATGGTTGCTATTTATAGTAAGTCTATTTATCAGTCACTTAAGTTATTTTTATAAAATAACTTTATAACTTAAGTGAGGGGGTTGGTGGTCATGAAAAATTTCCTTCAAGCCTAAGGTGATAACTTAAAGTCGTTTTAGAATGTTGAATAGTGTGAAATAGTTTCCTTCTGAGCAAGACACCCAAGGAGGAATAAGTTATTTAAATTAATCGAATTTTTTAAGGCTTATAAGGGGGGATGGATTTTTGGAGGGAAAAAGCAATTCAAACCCTAAAGTCACCCTAATTCCCTCTCTCTTTATAAAACATCATTTTGGCTCTCATTTGGACATCTTATTTTTGGAAACATAACAGAATGTTGTTGGAATGTCTTTAGAGTACTCAGGCTATCTCACTAGTATTGGTATAATTAGGACCCTCTTGATGCGAGTTTGCCTACTTTAGTGTGAGTTTGAAGCAAGTTCCTCCTCTCACTAAAGAGGGGGCCAAATGTAGTGTAGAAAAATGTATCCCTTTACATTTTCACACTTTTTTGGGCCCTCCCAACTAAAATTTGTCTTCTTTATGCCTTATTTGGTCCTATTTTGCATCCACAAGCCTTATTAAATGCATTTTTTAAAGGATAATCCTAACACTTAATAAATGACTAGTCATAATTTCATATGTTTGGGCCATGTGTTCCAAATTTAGTGATTTGGATCATACACCAGCTTGGGTGTATGGGTCCCACCTAAGTTTCAGGGCCTAATGTAATGCCCCACCGCGCAACCCTAGGGGAAGTTGCAATTCACTAACCAAATGCAACAATTTTTTTTTTTGTTAAAGTGCAATAACGTACGAGTTCGCTACACATTGCCAACATCCCCAAAGGCTAGGAGACAAAGATTAGTTAAACCCGAATTAAACAACCAAGGAACGAAAACATAACATCATTCAATTAAGGAATTAAAGTACATACATTCCATACAAGATAATTACATCAAAGACTAATAGATACAACATGATATCCAAAAATGATTGTTTATAATATAATTACAACCCTCATTCCCCGAATGAGGTAAATCAAATAAGCATGATAATATATTACAATTTCCACCTTGATACAAATGAGGGGTAGTGAAATACAAGAATAACTAGAATGAAAGAGCTAGAAGAGTAACAGGAATCAATGAGCTCCCCAACATGAAAGTCCCGTCCACATGATCATGATTAAAGCCAATGGTGTAAGGTGCACATTCCACCCAACCAAGTGAAACCCAAAGGCTCACCCCTCGTGCTAGGAGATAGTAACAAGGATTTCTAGTCAAGACCAACTACCTCTAGACAAAGGCTAAACATAACTGAACCGACTCAAATACTAAACATCACTTAACACAGTACGAAAACTCACAAGACAATACATTGCTTCTAGGTTACATAGGACAAGTACACCATTGTACAACACACAATAACTGACTAATTGTTGACATAGGAAGAGTGTCATACATAAATTTCCATGAGTTACCCTAGCTCAACCTTCCTAGGCTACCAGACCCCCATCATGGGTTACCCTGGCTTGCCTCTACTGGCCGTCGGATCCTCATGCAAAACTATACGTCTCATCTCATCTTGAGCCTTAATAACACATACTTCATGAGAGAGGCATTCATTAAATTTATTAGTGTGAAGTTCCCCATTAATTATTTTAGATTATCACTTAATTAAACCCTAAGTGAGTTACCTTGACACCTCTTTGGGCGTCGGACCCCAACAAAGGGAAACTCTCCTACTGACAACACTGGGATACAAAGCCCCCAATCTAAGGGTAGACAACATGCACAAACTGACGACCAATTTTGACCTTAAAACACAAGGTCATACAACACATTCATAGTACTTCGGTATCCATGACATACCACATATCTCGTTTATAATAACCAAGTGATAACACAACTACCAACACATGCACTTCCCAAAGGAATCACAAAGTTGACTGACATACCGACAACCCTTACTTTTAAAAAGACAACCTCAATGGGAGACTTACATAAACAAATGATTTAAAAGCCCAACATTGGGAATACCAGAAATAACACTAGGGATGTATTATAGGAATTTTTAGAAAAACAACTAACATTAGGATTTCATAAATCCAATTCACTCATCAACATAGTGTATTTGACTAATTAATTAAATCATATTCTTTTTGCACTCACATGAACAAGAATTCAAATCACGTTGTGAAACATTGCGGAATCTCAAACTAAACATATAATTTTCATTTGCTCAATCAAACAAACGGATTTAAATACCATCTCTTTAAATGAAACAAACATTTCATTTCAAATCATTTCTTTTTGATCTAATCTTTACAATACTCACAAAATACCCATATTTAAATGCACGTATATATTAACATACATATATGGTTATATATCCTTATGTATATATAACTGCTTATATATATTAAATATATATAAAATATTCAAATAAAACAATACCTATAAATCTAATTATATATATTAATTACATATATATATATTATACATATACACATATTATATATTATAATATACAAATATTATAATATATCATATATATACATATATATTATAACATATATAATAAAGTTAAATATTAATACAATGCAAGTTTTAAATAGGGTCGAAGCCCTAAGTCCATGCAGCCCTGCCTCCCCACGGCGGTGGTGGTTGTGTGCAAAGCACACAACGCTGCCTCCCATCGAGCGGCGGAGCCTGTGTGCAAAGCACACAATGCTGCCTCCTGTCGGGCGGCAGAGCCTATGTGCAACGCACACAGCACTGCCTCCATGTGGGCAGCGGTGGCTGTGTGTTTACACACAGCGCCTGCCTCCCACCGAGCGATGATCATAGCGGTGGTGGTGGTGGGGGTTTGTTTCCCCACCCCACAAAACAATAAAATTTTATTTTTTTATTTTTTTTAAATACAAAAACTTTCATTTCCCCTATTCTAGTAAAAACCAAAATGAAAAATTTTAACAGGGGAAGAAAATAAAATATTTTCCTTTGAATAGAGAAATTTTCAATAAACATTTCCAGCTTAAATTAAGAAAAAGAGCAATACATTTTGCAAAACTCAAACAAAATTTCCCAAACAACAAAAAGGGTTTACAGATTTAATTTAATATGGAGATTTTTTATGGGTTTTCTTCCTCTAAGTCACAATTGAATCCAACAGTTTGAACACTCTCAAAAAAATAGATTTTCAAAAATAAGAAATGCATAAAATTTCAAACATTGCACCTTATGTTTTCTCCAAGCTTCAAATCCTTCAATGGAGATTTTCCTTTTCCTTTTTCAATTCAGCTTCACCAATCTTCAATCTTTTCTTCCCAATTTCTTCCAAGAATTTCAATCCAAGTTTGCTCTCCAAAATTGCAAATTCAAAATTCAAAATAAACATGAATTACCTTATGCAATTCCTTCTCCAAATTTTTCAAACCCCTCATTTTGAACTCACCCACCAAAACTTATTGCTAAACTAGATATTTTATTTTTACAATTTAATAAAACAATTTTCATTTCCCATTGCAATTTGCATATTATTAATTTTAAACAAAGATCTATTTTTTTTTCAACCAAATGATAATTACATTTTCTTTTTCTTTTCGCAAAATTCAATTTACCCATTTACATAAAAATCATTTTTAATTTTATTTCAAAAAGGAATGCAAGGTAATTTCTATTTTTGATTTGATCTCAGTATTTAATAATGCTAACACAACATTTTAATTTAATTTATCAATAAATAAATCTAATCCATGATTAGATTATTTTATTGATTGAATTAAATTAACTAATTAATTAATAAGCACTCATTTATTTATTTTGACAAAGCAAATAAATAAAGCAAACACCATTTATCTTGCAAATTTAAATATGCAAGCAAGGAGGGAAGAGGCAACAAAGAAATTAACTTATCCCAACTAACAACCCAACGACACACTATGACTAGGCACCTGATGACTTGACACAGAAAACCTAGTTACTATCTCCCAATCGATACTGTTGGTCGATGGACATGCTCAAACCTGTGAAACTAGGTGGAGTCAATGTGTTGTACCTGCATCCTAGACACAATACGAGTGTCGAAACATGCATATAATATATTAAAACACACCGTGAAAAGGGAATCACAGAATCACAGGGTGCTCGCATGCAAGTGATGGGATCTTGTCCCCTTCACCAATACAGTATAGCTAACTGAAACATCTAAAATCCATGATATAATCAAAAGTTTAAAGAATCGTTAATTCACATACATGCTAATCTAATCCATGACATGCAATAATAATAATGACCAAATAAAATACCATCACCCCAAAACATAATGTTTACATTGCTTAAAAATTAGCAGTCAAAAGTAACCAAGGTCCACAACAAAGTGATAACAAAATAAACATGCATAGTGAAATATTGTTCTATCAAAAGAGCAAAATAGAGGGGTGTTAAATCCTCCCCCCTAGGGTCAGGCTTACTCCTAGAAGCCTGCAAACAAGAAGGGATAAATATCCCTCAAACACACTCAAAATCTAGATCCCTGAGGATGAACTCCTGACGCTGAAGGATGAACTACACCCTGATGCCCAGCCTGATGGGTATCCATCGCAGTAAGTACCCTATGCGATCTGCCTGCATCACCTACTGTTGGCTCAGAAGCCAATAGTCTCTGACTAAAACCAAAAGCACCCCACTGAGGACACTAATGAGCAATGTGGCCCTGCTGACCACAAGTGAAACATCTTGTCCCTCTACTAAACTCCCTAACATTAGGAGATGCACTAGGTTGCGAAAAGCCACCTCCACTATACGCTGACTGGGAACTCTGAGCAGGCTGATTGTAGTAATCATGATGAGCTTGAATCCAACTCCAATCCCTCTTCCTCTGCTTCCAACTACCACCATGCTAGGACTGAGAATTTTGTTGCCATGACTGCGAAGGTTGATGTTGCCCACTCTTTGCAGTTTCCTGATTCCCCTTGGGAACTCTTACAACCTGAGACTAACCACCCTAAGATCCAACACCAAAGGAAGGTGCACTGCCAAACTGAACCCCCGACTGACCATCAAAAGCCAAAGCTAAATTTTCCTCCACAATTTGAGCCTTATCCATAGCTACCTCCATGGTCTTCGGCTCAAATATCCAAACTCCACCACTGATCTGGGCATTCAAGCCCCTAACAAAATGCTACACATGCATACCCTCATCATCACCTATACCGGAATACTACTTGAGCTCATAAAAATGATGCTCATAATGCTCTACTGACATATCCATTTGCCGCAAGGCATGGAACTCGTCTCCTCGATCCTACCTTCAATGCTCTGAAAGAAATCTAGCTTGGAACCTCTCCAGAAACAACTCCCAAGACATCGTACCAATATCCATGTGGATTTTCTACTCCTCTAATCTCCACCAAGTGGAGGAAAATCCCCTCAATTGCATGATAGCGCACCTAGCTCGAGTGTTGCTACCATATGAGTGCATAGCAAAACACCTAGTCAAGTCAATGAGCCAGGTCTCTGCCTCCAAACCACTACCTGAACCATAAAATATAGGTGGACATGACATAAGCAAGTCCCTCATATTTGCTGCTACCTCTGCATCAGACTGATCTAGTACTCCTCTCTCTCTAACCACAACTGGGTCAACCTCCTACCTAGGCCCAAGACATGCAAGGGTCTCCTCTAACAACTGATGCAACTGAGTGTCCTCGATCCTGGGTCAATCTGGATTCTGATTGCCATCTCCCTGAATATTCTGAGAAGCTTGTTGCTCCTCATGGTGAGAACAAGTGGAACATGTGGCAGTGGGTTTTGTTGTTCCCCAATGTGACCGCCTAAATGGCCACGTCTACGACCCCCACCTCTTCCACGTCTGGGAGGCATAATCCTACAAAGACACAATAAGGTATTAAGCAAGACACACCACTCAAAACCTACACACTACAAGCATAATGGGTCCACCATAATCACAGAGTACCAAGTGTTTAAACTTGGGCTCTGATACCATGTGTAATGCCCCGCCGCACAACCCTAGGGGAAGTTACAATTCACTAACCAAATGCAACAATTTTTTTTTGTTAAAGTGCAATAACGTACAAGTTTGCTACACATTGCCAACATCCCCTAAGGCTAGGAGACAAAGATTACTTAAACCCAAATTAAACAACCAAGGAATGAAAACATAACATCATTCAATTAAGGAATTAAAGTACATACATTCCATACAGGATAACTACATCAAAGACTAATAGATACAACATGATATCCAAAAATAATTGTTTACAATATAATTACAACCCTCATTCCCCAAATGAGGTAAATCAAATAAGCATGATAATAAATTACAATTTCCACCTCGATACAAATGAGGGGTAATGAAATACAAGAATAACTGGAATGAAAGAGCTAGAAGAGTAACAGGAATAATTGAGATCCCCAACATGAAAGTCTCATCCACATGATCACGATCAAAGCCAACAGTGTAAGGTGCATGTTCCACCCAACCAAGTGAAACCCAAAGGCTCACCCACCATGCTAGGAGATAGTAACAAGGATTTCTAGTCAAGACCAACTACCTCTAGACAAAGGTTAAACATAACTGAACTGACTCAAATACCAAACATCACTTAACACAGTACGAAAACTCACAAGACAATACATTGCTTCTAGGTTACATAGGACAAGTACACCATTGTACAACACACAATAACTGATTAACTGCTGACGTAGGAAGAGTGCCATACATAAATTACCATGAGTTACCCTAGCTCAACCTTCCTAGGCTACAAGACCCCCATCATGGGTTACCCTAGCTTGCCTCTATTGGCCGTCGGACCCTCATGCAAAACTATATATCTCAGCTCATCTTGAGCCTTAATAACTCATACTTCATGAGAGAGGCATTCATTAACTTTATTAGTGTGAATTTCCCCATTAATTCTTTTAGATTATCACTTGATTAAACCCTAAGTGAGTTACTCTGACACCTCTTTGGGCATCTAACCCCCACAAAGGGCCACTCTCCTACTAACAACACTAGGATACAAAGCCCCCAATCTAAGGGTAGACAACATGCACAAACTGATGACCAATTTTGACCTTAACACATAAGGTCATACAACACGTTCGTAGTACTTGGGTATCCATGACATACCACATATCTCATTTATGATAACTAGGCGATAACACAACTACCACCACGTGCATTACCCAAAGAAATCAGAAGGTTGACTGACATACCGACAACCCTTACTTTTAAAAAGACAACCTTAATGGGAGACTTACATAAATAAATGATTTAAAAGCCCAACATCGAGAATACCAGAAATAACACTAGGGATGTATTACAGGCATTTTGAGAAAAACAACTAACATTAGGATTTCATAAATCCAATTCACTCATCAACATAGTGTATTTGACTAATTAATTAAATCATATTCTTTTCACACTCACATGAATGAGAATTCAAATCACGTTGTGAAACATTAAGGAATCTCAAACTAAACATTTAATTTTCATTTGCTCAATCAAATAAACAGATTTAAATACCATCTCTTTAAATGAAACAAACATTTTATTTCAAATCATTTCTTTTTGATCTAATCTTTACAATACTCACAAAATACCCATATTTAAATGCACGTATATATTAACATACATATATGGTTATATATCCTTATGTATATATAACTACATATATATATATTAAATATATATAAAATATTCAAATAAAACAATAACTAAAAATCTAATTATATATATTAAGTACATATATATATATATATATATTATATATATACACATATTATATATTATAATATACAAAATATTATAATATATAATATATATACATATATATTATAACATATATAATAAAGTTAGATATTAATACAATGCAAGTTTTAAACAGGGCCGAAGCCCTAAGGGCATGCAGCCCTGCCTCCCCATGGTGGTGGTGGTTGTGTGCAAAGCACATAGCACCGCCTCCCGCCGGGTAGTGGCTGTAGCGGTGGTGGTGGTGGGGGATGGTTTCCCCACCCCACAAAACAATAAAATTTTAATTTTTTATTTCTTTTTAATACAAAAACTTTCATTTCCCCTATTCTAGTAAAAACCAGAACGAAAAATTTTAACAAGGAAGAAAATAAAACATTTTCCTTTGAATAGAGAAATTTTCAATAAACATTTCCAGCTCAAATTAAAAAAAAGAGCAATACATTTTGAAAAACTCAAACAAATTTTCCCAAACAACAAAAAGGGTTTACATATTTAATTTAAAATGGAGATTTTTGATGGGTTTTCTTCCTCCAATTCACAATTGAATCCAATAGTTTGAACACTTTCAAAAAAAAAGATTTTCAAAAATAAGAAATGCATAAAATTTCAAACATTGCACCTTATGTTTTCTCCAAGCTTCAAATACTTCAATGGAGATTTTCCTTTTCCTTTTTCAATTCAGCTTCACCAATCTTCAATCTTTTCTTCCCAATTTCATCCAATAATTTCAATCCAAGTTTGCTCTCCAAAATTGCAAATTAAAAATTCAAAATAAACATGAATTACCTTATGCAATTCCTTCTCCAAATTTGTCAAACCCCTCATTTTGAACTCACCCACCAAAACTTATTGCTAAACTACATATTTTATTTTTACAATTTAATAAGACAATTTTCATTTCCCATTGCAATTTGCATAATATTAATTTTAAACAAAGATCTATTTTTTTTTTCAACCAAATGATAATTACATTTTCTTTTTCTTTTCACAAAATTCAATTTACCCATTTACATAAAAATCATTTTTAATTTTATTTCAAAAAGGAATGCAAGGCAATTTCTAATTTTGATTTGATCTCAGTATTTAATAATGCTAACACAACATTTTAATTTAATTTATCAATAAATAAATCTAATCCATGATTAGATTATTTTATTGATTGAATTAAATTAACTAATTAATTAATAAGCACTCATTTATTTATTTTGACAAAGAAAATAAATAAAACAAACACCATTTATCTTGCAAATTTAAATACGCAAACAAGGAGGGAAGAGGCAACAAAGAAATTAACTTATCCCAACTAACAACCTGACGACACACTATGACTAGGGTGATGACTTGACATAGAAAACCTAGTTACTATCTCCCAATCGATACTGTTGGTCAATGGACATGCTCAAACCTATGAAACCAGGTGGAGTCGATGTCCTATACCTACATCGTGCACACAATACGAGTATCAAAACGTGCATATAATATATTAAAACACACTGTGAAAAGGGAATCGCGGAATCACAGGGCACTCATATGCGAGTGATGGGATCCTATCCCCTTCACCAATATAGTATAGCTAACTGAAACATCTAAAATCCATGATATAATCGAAAGTGTAAAGCATTGTTAATTCACATACATGCTAACCTAATCAATGACATAAAATAATAATAATGACCAAATAAAATACCATCACCCCAAAACATAATGTTTACATTGCTTAACAATTAGCGGTCAAAAGTAACCAAGTTCCACAACAAAGTGATAACAAAATAAACATGCATAGTGAAATATTGTTCGATCAAAAGAGCAAAATGGAGGGGTGTTACACCTAATCCTAAATTTGGCATAAAATTGAACATTTCTTGAAATTTGTGTCCCAAGCCTAGGCTACTATAACACATATAGCCCAACCTATGATTCTCGCTTTAGCTTCAACCCATTTTGAATTCAATTCTTGGTGGTATTTTATTCTCCTATATCTTATGTCAGCTTGTAGTGTTGTAATTTCGAGAAATTTGGCATAAAAAAGTATAAATACAAGCTTATTTCACAAAATTTCTCCTAGCAACTTTTATGAGAAAGTATTATTGAAAGTTTGTGATCAGGAGAATTCAAGGGTATTTAAGAGCTTATTTTCAAGAATTTTTGAAAATCAATTCAAGATTCAAGCATCATGTCAAATTCATCATGCATCATGTCAAATTCATCATGCATCATGTGTATTTTTTAGCTAACATTTGTGGTGTAGTTTTTCATGATTCAAGGAAGCATTCAAGTCAAGATTCATAGCATACAATCAAGAGTCAAGATCTACATTCATGTTATCCATTTCATACAAGATTGCAACCTTTGTTACAAGGGTTTGGAAAAAATGTAACATTACATATTTTTCATTCATCATTCCTTCATTTTATTTCATTTCATTTCAAGGTTTGATTACCAAAATAGGGTTTGACCAAGGAAAACCCCTATCCACTAAAAAATCAACATTTTTCTCTCCTCTACATGTGTGAATGTAGACCTAGGTCTTTTAAGGCTTGAAGATCCTTTGAAGACTAAGTTGAAAGATTGAAGAAAGTTTTCAATGTTTTCAAGAAGTTGTCATCATCACAGAAAGTCACCTATCTAGGCTAGAATTCAAAGTTTTAGACTCAGAGATTGGGTAGGAGAGAAGCTATAAAAGATTAAAATAAGATACCAAAGTTTTAGAAATACCCTAATACTGGGACTAAATCACCACCTTGGGCGTATGAGTTCTAGTATACCCATTTTCAGGTATTTCTTGTAGATCTTGGTTTACCAGTTGCATATTCCATATTCAACCTAAAACCCTAAACTAGGAAAAATTTCCTAGTCTTTCCTATGAGTCCTAATTCATATTAAAAGTCATAATTTTAGGATTACAAATTTTGTTTCAAGCATCTCTAGTCTTCTAGGTACTTCCTTGTTTATTCACTATTGATCATTCTAATTTTAAGTTTCATTTCCCAGGTTACATAGCTAGACTTGCATATTACATTCATCTCTTTCTTTCTAAGCATTTTCTTAGTGGTGAAACCCCTTGTTAATCACACCCAAGACGACCTTTTAGTAATATATTTTCCTAATTAAATCATTAGGCTGAGATCTCTAGGGTTTCCTTGAATCAACTAAGAAGGAAATAGGAGGGATCCCTTTCCTCTTTTATGTTACATATCTTAAAAGGTGGAGCACACTATTTCCTTGTGTTTAGATACCAAATTTCAAGCGATGGCATGCTTATCAATCATAACAATACCATGTATATCATTCTTAAAGATACTAAGGTTATTCTTTAAATGATGTTTAAAAATGAATGATAGTAAACATATCATTTTTATGATGTTAATGCCTCGAGAAGAATGAATAAATATGGAAGATATGTATCATTTTGAATGAGTTGTTTTTAACTAGAATCTATTTTTTATATCAGACTAATACATATATCATTCTAAGGTACATAATGATACTTTTATCTTTTTTCATATTTTCCTTGAAATATATGATTCGACTATTAACCAGAGTTTGGAAAAACCACTTGATGTTTTTTCATTGAAATGTTTGAAGACATGGTAGTAAATTTTTAGAACATTCTTATTTAAGAAAATAATAGAATGACTAAAAATCAACCTTGTAATATTTTAAAATAATGAATGGTCACTCTTGAAGTAAGTCACATTGAATCTAGAAATTTATAGATTCTATCTTATCTAGTGTCATTTTCAAATATTATTTAAATGAAACAAAATTAAGATGTTTGAAATGATATTTAAACTCAAAATGTTGAGTCTAGAGATTGTTTTGTAGAATTATAATTTGAATTTTCTCATCCAAATCTAGTTGTTAATAAAGAACAAACTATTCCTAAATGAGTTTTCTAGTAGGAACTAATGTCTCTTTCTCAACATGGAAATATACATGTAGAATGGTTCTTTCATTTACAATACACAATTTTTAACATAAGGCCATATATGTGTACATGCATAAATATTCCATAAATGAATTACACATACATGTGATATATCTTCTTTAAAATTGTTTTATTTTCTTATCTGAAAAATGTTGTTTTTATTCCAAAAAGGAAAGAATAAAGGAAATATTGGTAATATGTATTTTGATGCATTTACTGTGATATTATTATCTTAGTTGATGAAATGGATCATGTATTATAATTAAATGTATGAATTCATTATTATCAAATCTAGTCTAGTTCCTTACATATATTTATTGAATTGAAATAGCCAAGATGAGACATACATAGACTATGTTGTAGATTTTTTGATTCTTTGTCATGAAAAGATTGGCTAGCAAAGACTACTAGAAACCAGGTTGAATATTTTTTAAACTATGTAGTTAGACAAGATGTATGTTATCTTATGTATGTGGAAGGTTACCTTCTATGATGGGTGTTGAAAATGGATTAACATAGAGTATGGTTTTTCTTTGTCCAAAATCTATCATTTCTAGTTACATATAGTATATGCTTTCCAAAGAATTTATAGTTGATTATGTTGAATGGTCTAAATTTTATGTTGTAACTCTCTTCCATTTCCTAAAATTTATCTTGCATACTCTAAATGTAGATAGATATGCATGTAGTTGTTAGGCACACATTGGATTCCACCTTGCATATCATATTCTCTTGCTAAGTATTCTATGCAGGGTTAGGTATTCTTCGAGTTAGGAAGAATTTTAGGGAAGTGTAGCTTTTTGGTTGCATGGAAAATCACCTAAACCATGTTCTTATCCACTAGATGTGGCGAGCGCTGAAGAGGAATAATATGGAATTCCAATTTTGATTATTGTACTTTCTACTATATGATTTAAACTTGAGTTGACTACTTGTGGCAATGTTGGCCTAAGTCAAACCATGTAACTTTAAAACTTGACATTTGGAAATGAATATAAATTATTATTTTTGGACATATTTTCCTATGATAGAAAATAGCTGATCGATTATGTCTTTAATTTACTATTCAAAATATCATAATTTATTTATTTTTTGTTATTTAAATATGAATTATTATAGAGAAAGATTTATTTATCCATTTCTTCCATATTTTATTTAATATGCTCATTATCATTGAATTTAAAAAATGTGTGTTATTTATATATAGGATGATAAAATTGTAATCACCTTTGATGGTAATGTTATTAAGGTCACAATATTTAAATATGCATCTGAGTTCAAACATCATGGCAAAACACTACCCAAACAATAGTCATCCTGCAAGCAGCAAAGAAAAGTTTGACAAAGAAATGTATTAAATAGACTAGTCAATTTTTTTATCTAAAGAAATTATTTTTATCACAAATAGTGGTAATTTATTCAGTAATACATTGTCATTCTTAATTCATAGATGTTATTGATTTCAATTAGGATAATGAGATAGGTTTTGTTTGATCGGAGGTTGAACTAAATCAATTCAATTTCATTATACAAAGTAATTCTACATCTAATAATAATGCATTTAAATGAACAAATCCAATAATTTTATCAAGTGCATGTAAGTGAGGCTAATTATATCTCTGCATTCTAATTACATGTTTTATTTAACAAATATATTAATTGCATCAAGTATGTGTATATTTAAATTAATTTTAGAAAAATATTAATATGCCTTTTACTTTGATTTTCATTCATATAAATAAAAATTATTTAGAAAATCTCTCCCATTAAAATAACTTAACATATTATTATAAATGTATATAATGTTGGATAAGAGATTCGGCACCTTGAGAAATTACAATCCCACACCTGAAAGGTGCCAGAATTAAACAAATATCTCTAAATATCAACCTTTCGACAAAGATAAATATCCTCCGAATTTTGTTGAGGTACAACTCCCTCACAATATTTTCAACAAATTAAAATACTAAAAAATAAATACCATGTATGCTTTTAACAAAAAATTAAGAAAGGTATACCCAATATCAAAAAGATTCCTAAATATCAAGTGCAAGATCCAACAAACAAGAAGTATCAACACAAAGACTAACTAAACTATTTAGAAATAAAATATATGCTTAATACCATTTGAGAAATGAAATCAATTATGAAGAACTACATTACTCAAACAAGGATATGATATGCATTAAGATTTTCTCAAACACCAAGATTCAAGAACACATATTAATTTCACAACCAAATGCACATAGACAAAACAATAATTTCATTCATAACAAAACAAGTATTAAGTAGTTTTTCACAAAAATGTCTAGAGAGAGAACATATGAAAATAGATACATTTAAATAGGTAGATGAGTAACTGCCTCTTCATGTCCATAGCTAATCAAAGAAAAAGAAACATAAAAGAAAGAAAGAGAAGTTAAGCCATCATGAGGGTGTTGCTTCATTTCCAACTTCTGGGATCACAAAGGGTTTCTTTCGCCAGGCCTAGAAAGCTTTAAGGATGTGCATCAAGTTTTTATGTTGGGAAATAGTTACATTTGTCATTCTCACCTTCCACGTTAGATGATTGTCCTTAGCTATTTCCATGTGACATTCACAAACCTTCATGAGATCAATTGATTAAGATGAGACTAGGTGTAATTCGCTAAGCTTTTGCAAGTGCTCAATATTAAGCGAAGGTGAATTAATTGTCTCCTTAACCATTTTCTAGAAACTATCTACCGTACTCTTAGTGTCCATCTCATTCCTCATTTCACCTTTATCTCAACATAAACCAAGAGCCACCAAGGTACCCAGTTCTTCTTCTAAAACAATAGTGCATTCATTAGTGATTTCCTTAAGCTTTTGCAAACTCTGCTTAGCAATCTGTAATTTCCACTCCACCCCTTTAATCCATGATAGGTAATGAGTGTCTGAAGCATTAGGTATAACCTGATCTAGAGCCAACTTCTCCATATTTGATCCTAAAATAAATTTCAATTCAATTTGGTAATTGTTCCATAGCCTCTCCTCTTTTTTAGTCATAGTGATATCCTCCCCTAAAGTGGTTTTCAAAGCACTTGTCTCTTGGAAGAATTTTATAGATTCAAAAATAAAAAGGCTTCCCTTTTTAAATATAGATTTTGTCCAATCATTCACAATGCTGCTTAGGTTCTAGAAACTTTTAATTTTAACCATGGCCAATTTTTCCAACTACAATTAGAGATTCCACAAAAGAATTGACCTAAGAGAGGGGTTGAGGAACAAGCTCAAAGATAGACCTTAGACATTCACTCAAGTCTTAAACCTAGGTTTTAAATTTAGTTTTACTATCTTTATCCTTTTTCAATCTCTCAACCATCCTAGTCTTAGATACTTGAAAAATCTAAACATCTTTATCTCTTGTAGGAGGACCAAGGTCTACTCTATTCACTTTGAAATCACTTACTACTGCCTGAGAAACATCCTTTTGCACTTCGAAGGGTGCACAAACTCTATCTAGAGACTCCCTGATTCTGTATCATCTATCAACCTAGTAGTAGTTTGGTTTTGGGGTTGAAGTCCTCTACAATAGTTGACCCACCATATCCTACTTAGGTAAACTAGGTTCTATAGCCTTTCTTTTATGTGACAATGAATCCTCCAACCAGGTTGTAGTCATTGAAACCTTAGTTGTCTTGAAACCTGGAGACTCAAATAATCTCCTAGAGACTAGAGGAGTGTCCTCTATAGGTGTAATTGTTTGTGACTTCTAACATGTGCATACCTCTTTGAAAAGTGATTCATCTTGGGAGGGAGAGGAATTTATATTAAGGGTTTCCAAGCCCTCCTCTTCCTCTTCTCCTTCATTTCCTTTTTCTAGAGTAGCTAGGTTAAAGGTATCTTCTCCACAGGTTTTTAAAAACACATTCTTATCTGGTTGGTCCTCACCACCATCTCCTTGGGCTCTTGATGGTAATGATTGAGAAACATCGCCAGTTGATTTCCCACATGTAGAGGCTTGAGAAGTTCCTTTTGTGGGTCATGAATCTTTAGACCTAGTGTGAGCATGGGAGTGTTAAATTCTTTTCTTGGTTACACATTCTCATGTTGTAGTCAACACAACAATAGTCCTTGTTTCAATAGTTTCTTTCTCTTTAAAGTTCCAGTACATGGCAGGAATAGGCTAGTTTTCTAATAATTCAATATACACTAGGTCTACCATGTCAAACCCATCTTCTACAATGCCCTGTAAATCCCACTTCAAATCATAAATGATTTTCTGGTTCACTGTCAATCTCATCCAACTCCTTCTCTTGACCTCATATTCATCAAGATAGTCAACCCAATAATCTTCAAGGCTTGGTTGGTGATAAAAATTGGGGATCAATTTTAGATTGTTCTTAATATAATATTTTAAATCAAAAGGAACTCGCTCCTCATATGGAGGCATGCTATACCTAGATAAATCTTTTTCAATATTTAGGGCACCAAAACCAAAAGGGAAACAAACTATCAATATCTTCCTACCCTGGCATAATTTGTTAACATCAGCCAATTTTCTGGTTACTTCAATAATCACCCACTTACCTTCATGATATTTAGTATGAGAATCTCTAGAATTGAATAAAATGACTGCCATAGAAGTCCACAAAATTCATTGCTTCAAGCGATAGTTGCATTGGAGGACCTCCTTGTAACTCCTTAACCATTCTCATGGTGAAAGTGTCAGTCACTCTTCTGAAATGCAAAAATCTCTTATGAAGCTAAATTTTATCTAAATAATCATAAATTGGCACTTTCCTTGGCAAAAAATCACTTGGTCTTAATCCAGGCCAAGATCTAGTGCTAGCAAGGGCATATATCAAATATGAGGACATATAGAAAAACCCATTGCTTAGGTAAAGAATGTCATTAACTCATGTAGGTGATCACTAATAATTTATGCCCAATCCAAGAACTTTTCTCCATTCAACATAATATGGATGAAGAAATAAACCCACTTTTCAAATCTATCATGCCTATAATTTTTGCTAGAAAAACCGAACATTTTTCTTTTAAAACCTATTAATCAAGCTAATTAACACTCTAAGTGTTTGATGTGTGATACTAAATATGAAGTGAGTTGAGCGCCCTTTAGAAATCACTTCTTAACTCGGGTGCAAAAGTTAATTATACAGAAATTGTATGAAAAGGTCATAATAGTATCAATGTGTTATTGATACAAGTGAAAGGTGATACTAATTGAAATATTTGATTTAATGCTGTCTAGAATCAATCTAGTTATTACTCATAACATTGTTATTGTCCTTAGATGTTATATGTGGTTCATTAAAAATATTCCATCAAGGAGAATGATAATAATATCCATGCTTAATAGTGGTTAGTTAAAGGTACTCTATAATGAGAGTGGAATAACAAAGAGACAAATTACTTGAGGGTTAGACAATAATGTTATTAGTTAAGTGAGTAAACAATAATGATATTGATATTAAATATATATTATCGATTTATAAAACTTAAATTGGCATTTAATAGTCAATAACATTATTTTTGGCTAATGATTAAATCACATCTAAACAAATTTTACTACTGGAATGTTGAATAATAATGAAAGTATGACTATGAGTCATTAAGTTGACTTAGTTATCACTTAAAATGTTATTATTTATTTATGGATCATTATTTTCTAATTAAGAGTTGGCTCCAAATTTATTTTAAATCAACTTTAATAATAATAGGTGGTATCATTTAGTAAATAAATAAATAATAAAAGGATTTTTATTTACATTCTAATTAATATTTTAACAATACTTCCAACATATAGTCCATTAATAGTAACAATATTTAATCACAACGTAACATTTGGTAATTAATATTTTAACAATATTCCAGCATATAGCCCGTTAATAGTAACCGTATTTAATTAAAATTTAACATTTGATTCACTGGTAATAAGATTATTATTATTATTATTAACTCTACATTAATCATATGAATCTCTATTAGTCATTTGAATTTTTTATTATTAATAAGTCTATTATTAAATCAATTATTTGAATGCTAGCATTACTTTCACCTAAAATAATGTGTTGAATTTAGAAACCAATGTTACTAAATTTATTGGTTAAATGATATTTAACATAAACCAAAACTACCATTATCCTTCAATAATGCTCAATGAATATTTGATTTGATTTGATTTCTTTCTTTTTAAATGAACAATTAGATTTTAATAATTTTTCTTACCAGTCAGCATTAATGCCATAAGAAACTGAGACAAGGGGTGACAGATCTGACCAAAATAAAAATCTAATAGTGTATCGATGGGAAAGGAAGGATCATTTAATTCAAAATTTAATACTCCCTATTTCTGCACCCAAACGAGAGTTATGTTGCAGTGTTGTTTGCTGAGACATTAATTTCCAATTAAATTCACCTACACCTACCCTTATTTGCAACCGTTGGATCCCCATTTTTTTCTATGGTGGCGATCTGCTCAAGATATTGACTTAGGTATTTTTTCCTTTCTTTTTTTGTTTGGTTTAAACTTGGTTCTCCTTAAACGTTTTTCCAATTGCTAGGAATAATATTCTGTGAAGGCATGGTGCGGGGACTGCAGATTACACGTCTTTTTTCTTTGTTATATCAGACTCTCCATTTCCACCACTTTTAAAATCCTTTCGTGTCTACCCACTTTGTAGGACAAGGAACTCGCGACTTTTTGACAGTCCAGTGTATGAGAACAATATTGTTGTGCAACAGCCGACTTCAGATTTGGAGGGTGTATTATTAGTATATAGTTTTTGTATTGGATTAAATTTCTTTCTTATATTTTTTTTTAATTTAGTTTTCTTTTAATCATGCACTCTTTGAATATGGTAGATCACATACAACCCCCATTATTGACTGTAGATTTATAAATTTTGTGAATTATTTTTGTTCCAGTTTAAGAGACCTCAGAATTTTGAGCTGCATTTTAGATCTACGTGTTTATTTAAAAACTGGAGAGAGATTATTCGATTTCATATATAGCTATCTTATTTACTATTATAAATATTATCACTACATCCCCTACTATTTTTTTGCATTACTAGAACTTCACAATCTCGTACATTTCATTTACAATAGACTGCAATTCAAAATTTTGCATATTTATATATACAAGAGCCTGTTGTTGATTTTTCAAAAATAATATTGCATATACTGCACATATTGATCTAGTTTTCATTTATTTATGTTTTATTTTAATCCCCACCTCTCTGCAGCCTTCACGCAACACTGGCTTTGTAAAATGTATGCAACTTGAGGTTAAACATTTTTAATAAATTTAAGGTAAAAAAATAATGTCAAATAAATGTCAAATAATTTCATTTTGTTGGCATTGTAGAGGGGGCGGCTCATAGAGGAGGTCGTGCACTCCTTACAGGGGAGCGACAACCTCTGTAGAGACCATTCCTTCTCAGGGGTAGGGTCACGACCACAGGTTGGCCCTCCTCTGTTCTTTTTTTTTTGTTTTTCTATTTTATAATTCATTTTATTATTTTAGATTAATTTTAAATTAAGTACTTACTGTTTTAGAAAATTTATCCAGTTATATATTACATATAATATACTATAAAATATTCTCAGTTCTATATTTTAATATGTAAAAAGTATATTTGTACTTTTTTGTTCTTTTAATATATATGTGCATTTATACTAATGAAATAGATTTAGAAATACATGCTTATAGATTTAATTTCTTTGAAATTGAACATGCTCACTTACATATGTATCATGCAAGTTGTATATACATATTTATATTTCCACAAGAACACATATGTAGATATATATATAAGATTTCACTACATGATCACTAACACATTGTACCTGTACTATTCAAATTTCATTTAGACTTTGCTCGTATAGCTGTCATTTCTTCAAATGCTAGGTTTCCATGAAAATAAAATTTCTAAACAAGTTCTATTTGATTTGGATACTCTATTATTTGAGAGGATGCAGTAAAAACAAAATCTCCTTTTCGTATTACATATAATTTTAGTACACAATATCAAAACTCTTTTTCATGGTAATTTGAATAGATAAATTTTTAGATAACCTATTTCTTCTCTTACATGAAAATATTTCTCACTTCAAGCGTAAGAAATTGCAACACTTTGATTTAATTTAAAAAGGTTTCAAATGAATGTATTTTCCATGAAAAAAAATTAATGTTTTAACAATAAATGAAGATACAATTAAATTTACATAATATTTCTTTTAAATATCAAATAGAGGTCTCTTTTTATCTCAACCTTTCCTTTTAATACAAGTTCAAATAGTAATTTTATTTTCCATTTACTTAAACTTTCATCTTTACAATAGTACATATACATGAAATAAATGACAAATCATTGTATAAAGGTTTTCTCTTTTCATTCTTTCTTCCTAACAATATACTAACCTTAAATATTACAAACAATACTTAGGAATGTAATGAATAGAACATAAATAAAAAAAGGCTTGCTCTATTCCCTATTTCCCCTTTAAAACATAATCCTAACTTTCAATATTACCACAATATTCAAGAATGCTTTTAAATAACACAAATAAATAAAATTTTCTCTCCACCCTACCGTAATGGCATCATGAAGCCTCATGGGCTCTAGCCATAGCCCCAAGCAAACACATTTATATAAACCCAATATAATGGAGTCTTTATATACCCTCAAAGAATTTTAGAATAACATACATCAAAAATCACTTCTACCACCATGTGCATTCTATTCTAAGACATGAAATCCCATATTCTATTTTCTCACTCAAAGACAAGTAAATACATAAATAATAGCACATAATGAAATAACCAAACATTTGTAAGAAGTAGACTTATCTTTCTACATTGCTTGTAGGGATGAGTCTTCTTTCCTCCAACATGAGACCAAACTTGAATCCTTCAACTCCAATATGCAAGAGCTTCCTCATTTCCTTCATTTTCCTCTCCCTCTTTCTCTCTTCTTCTCAATACTTAACCAAAAATTCTCCAAAAGGAGAAGTGGGTAACCACCCTCTTTCTCTACCTCAATCAAATATAAAAAGAATTCAACTTGAATCTTCTTGAATGAGTGAATGACACTTTGTCACTCTCTCATTCAATCCTCAAGCACAATCTCCCACAAGTGCTCACACATGTGTGAGAAAATTTGGGGAGATGTGAAAAGAAAGAGTGTACTCCACTCCATCCCAAAAGTCCCCATTTTAATTAAGAGGGGTGTCAAGTACTTGTCAACTTCATCTCCATTGTCTCATTTCATAAATGAGTTTGAAAGACAAGACACCCTTCTATTGCCCAAGGTCTTCCAAATCCGTCACTCTCTTAAATAGGCATTAAAAGAGGGTCATATCTTGGATATGGCCCATGATATGGTCATAAATAGACCCCCAACCCATAGGTACTTGCCTTAGGGTACTAGAAAAGGTGAAAATACTTAAAATAGGTCTCTTTAAGACCTCTTAAAAGCTCATGAAAGAATAAATTTGTGTTTTAACTTAACTAAGGGTCTCCAAATTTAATCCCTCACTCATACATTTAATCACATACTAATAACACTTAATTATCCCCACAAACACACTTTACATTTAACCCACACATAAATCACCATTACACATTAATTATATACCTTACCTTCAAAATATTTTCTAAATTCTAATGTCTTATTTATAAATTAAAAATAACTAAACCATAACCACAATATTCACTTGACCTTTACTGTTAATTCCACATTGACTCACCTACTTTCCTGCACAACATAATTAAATACAATTATACCATAATAATAAACCATATTAATTGTAAATCGAATCTTCATAACTTTATCCATGAATAACTGACATAGTTAATTCCCTTAATCCAATGTAACACAAAACAACAATTATCTTATTTCAAATTCATCTTATAATTTCCAATCTTATTCAATAATTTACTTGCACATGCATCTTCATTAAGTACTTGATAATGACAATATAACATAAAGTAAAAATGAACCACAAGATTACTATCAAACAATCACCTTATTTATCACTGGCAATATATCTAACCATATATTTAGGAGAAATGTATAAAAATTTAAGGTTGTGTTAGTCATATGCGAGACAAGGTCTTATAGAAACCTCCTAACTACTCCTTAACTCTTAATATTCCTTATTTATGCTCTCTTTTTGCATAATTACATTTTGACAACTTAGCCTTTTGAAGGCATTACATGTTCTAGGTGCTCCTGCACCATACAACCAACCAACTGAATCTTTCCAAGTCCCTTGGAAAAATGCTTGTACCTACAAAAAAAAATTAATCTGCCTTGTTCTTTGTCTTCTTCATCTTCATTTGTCTTTTCCTTTGTCTTCACCATTTGTCTTCACTTTATCTTT